>JADHKJ010000049.1:0-184095 GCA_019925595.1 Grosmannia huntii
AAGAAGA
This sequence comes from Grosmannia huntii, assembly GCA_019925595.1. Classification (NCBI taxonomy): domain Eukaryota; kingdom Fungi; phylum Ascomycota; class Sordariomycetes; order Ophiostomatales; family Ophiostomataceae; genus Grosmannia; species Grosmannia huntii. Next base: position 8 of record JADHKJ010000049.1, read on the forward strand.
AAGAAGAAAGAAGAAAGAAGAAAGAAGAAAGAAGAAAGAAGAAAGAAGAAAGAAGAAAGAAGAAAGAAGAAAGAAGAAAGAAGAAAGAAGAAAGAAGAAAGAAAGAAAAAAAGAAAAAAACTCACAGTTCAACTTGATCGTATCAAAAAAGGTGCGCATCCGGGGGTCTTCGTCGTCGGTGACGAGCATGCCGTCCTCGGCGCGACACGACGTTCGCGGCAGGGCGCGCCGGATGCTCAGCAGCATGCGCAGCAGGTCGGCAATGACGTAGCCCTGCTGGGCAAAGTCTTGGGGCGTGCGTTCGAGCGGCCAGGTGGCCCGCAGGCTCTCCTGGTCCCAGGCCTTGAAGCCCCAGGTGGACTTTTCGACGCAGTTGAGCAGGATCAGCGTGGTAAAGTACATGCTGTAGTCGATCTTGGTCTTGCTGTCCTGCAGCAGCCGCTGCATCGTCGTCAGGAGGCTGTGGCTGATGGCGGCCGCCTTGCGCTCAGCCCCGGCCGTCAGCTGCAGACAGAGCGTCGTGTACGTCTCCTGGTCCGTGTCCGCTTTGATCTGCCGCGGCGCCGCACCGCCAACACCGCCGTCGACCGGTTTCACCCGGATCTGCCACTGGCGCTCGCGATCCAATATTTCGACCAGGCCCCAGAGCTCAATCGCCTTGCGCAGCAGCACGCTGTTCGTCTCCTGCGCCAGCGCCATCGACGTCTCCAGCAGCGTCCGCACAAACAGCGATGGCTCCCGCCGGATAAACTCGGGCAGCACGTTGCGCATATAGTACTCCATCTTGAGCGGCACGTCGTCTCGCCCCGTGTCCACCATCACAATCTCCCCGTCCTTCCACAGGTGCATCGCCGGCGGTGCCACGGCTGGTGCTGTCGCTGCTGCTCCTCCTGTTCCTGTCGCTGCCGTGCTGCTGCTGCTGCTGTTGTTGTTCTCGTCGCCCGTCACGCTGCTGTCGCCTGGCGTTCCTGTCGTGCTCCCGGCCTCCACGCCCTCGTTTGCCCGCTCCACGGCCGCCGCCACGGCCGCTGCTGCTGCTGCTGCCGTTGCTGCTGTTTCGGCCGCGGCTGCTGCTGCTGCTGCTGCCGTCGCCGCTGCTGCCGCCGCCGCAGCGCCGGCCTCGAGCAGGCCGCTGCTCTGCAACACCTCCAGCGTCACCGCCACCGCCGGGTTCTCAGGGAAGTGCGTCGCCTCAATCAGCAGCCCGCGGTTGGCCACGTTGACTGTATCGCGCAGCTGGTTGGCTCGATGTTGGGCCAGCACCACCTGCACGCCCGCGCAGAAAATGTCCAGCTGCTCCGTGAACTTGGTCCGCACACAGCCTGACCGCCACACCCGTGGTGACAACACCTTGCGGCACTGGTCGCACGGACTGCCCTTGGAACACGTCTTGCGCAGGATCCGGCACCGGATGCACGCCCCGATCCGCCGCACCTCCTGCACCTCCTTCCGCCGCGTCGTGTTGAATCGTGCTCGTGCCTGTCGTGGCCGCGCCTCGTTTGGGTTGTTCAGGTGGAAGCTGATCCGACTTGGGTCGCCCGGACTTGATGGCATCTCCGACGATGGGAATACCGGCAGGATGTTTTCGGCCAGGTACGTGATCTCGCCCCATGGCTGGCTCGATGCTGTTGCTGCGTCCACTGTCGGCAGCAGTGTCACCGCTGTCATCGCCGCAATGGGCACCGTCGTCATTGGTTCGTCCGTCATCACTGCCGTCTCCACTCCCCCGCCAACGGTTCCTGTGTTGTCCTCGCCCGATGGTCCTGCTGTTGGCCCTCCGGCCGTAACTGTCATCGCTGCCGTCATCGTCGACATTGCCTCTGTCACTGCAGCCGTCACCAGGTCGCCCTCGCTCGGCGTCGTCGCCTGTTGCTGCTGCAGTCGTGTCGCGTTGGGTCCCATCGCCTCTTCCGATCGCAGCTGTGGGTCCAGCAGCGATGGGTTCAGCTGGGCTGCCGCTGCCGCTGCCATCGACAGGTTCGCTGCCTCCAGCCGCTTCAGCTGCTCAATCGTGATCGCGTCCGGGTCTTCTGCGTACAGGGCAAAGCGCGCGTCAGCATGACTCTCTGCCTCGGACACTGCGTATTTCCGCCGTTTCGCCTCTCTCTCGCCAGTCGTACCGTTCTGCTCCGTCTTGAACAACGACGACACGTCCTGGCCGAGGTGCTCGAGCGTCTCGAACGGCGATGGTGCCACTGCGATCAGCCCGCCCGCCGTCGACGTCCCCGACACGTTTGTGTTGTTGTTGTCGTTCTTCGCTGCACCCTCGCTGCCACTTGGCCCGCCCGTGCTTCCAGACGATCCCGGCGTGCGGTCGTCGTGCTTCTCGCTGAGGTCAATCTGGCGGGACACCTCTGCCAGCGTCTCGAGCGCTGTCCAGTCACGTTGGATCGCTGCCGCATCCACCGTCGAGGAGGGTGAGGAAGAGGCTGCTGCAGGCATCCCCAGCGTCGGCAGCATGTGTTGCCCGTGCCCGTTCCCGTGCCCGTGCCCGTGGTTCATCGCGTGCCCGTTGCTGCGCCCGTGATGGCTGCCGTCGCCCACAAGTCGGTGGGCCTGATGGGCCATCCGTCCAGCCCCACGGATCCCTGTTCCTCCGCCGGCTGATGCTGCTGCGGCGGCGGCAATGTGGTGGCTGAGCCCGTTAAGCGACAGACACGCGTTAATCCGGTCCGCCTCGCTGATGGCCGGGCATTTCTTCGAGATGTGCGTCATCAGCGACTCCGCCCGGCCCTTGGGAAACGACTCGCCGCATGCCTTGCATCGGTGTGGATAGCGGTTGCTGTTGTCCGCGAGACGCGGTCCGCGCTCGAAAAACTGGAGGATAATGGGGTTCGGTTTCCGTCCCATCGTGATGTTGGCCACTCTGCGCGGACCCGGCTTTTTCTACTAGGCGGTTTGGTGGTGGCGGTGAGGAGGAGGAGTGTGTCCTGGTCGGTCGTCGTGATGGGCGGTGATGGAATGGGAAAAAAACAACAATTGAGAAAATAAGGAGGGCAGAAACAAAAATTCTGCCGCTTCCCCGCCACATCGATAAGGCCCTGGCCATATAGGATAATAAAAATTTTGCCGTCTAGGGCAAGCCACACCAGAGGGGCTGGAGTCGGTGTGCAAACCGCACCACTAGGCCCAAACCGCATATCAGCCGTACGATCCGGTCACGTGTAGGCAAAGGCGCGAAGCCGCTAGACTGCATTCGACTGGTCGGCGCGTTACCGTGTTGACAAATCACGCACCCCTTAGCCTGGAATGGGATTTGCGGCTTTCTCTAGGTGCCGTACTGCCCGATTGGCTAATATTGAGCGGACAGTTGTTTGCAAGAATGTCACGGCCGTGAGTCATTTCATTGTATTGGGACACCAATTCTATATGTTTCCTGCGCGGAATACCAGTCCGTGAAGACGCCTGAAGACTCCCGTTTGCCTTTCTGCAGAAGGCCGTCGAGTTAAGTCGTCTTCTTGTGGAGGATCCCGGCGCCGGCCTATAGGGGTTAGACAGGGGACATGTAGACTGGGACGGGACGGCAATCTCACCTGGTGCTGGGGGAAGACCAGCGTGTTGGCAACAACGACGTTTTGGGGCCGTGTGGCCGTGAACACAACGATCTCTGCAATGTCTTCAGGTGTCAGAGGGGTGTAGCCGCTGAGAGAATTAGCTTGGTTCAGAGAGAGTGTGAGAGAGAAAGAGAGAAAGGAAGAGAAAATGAAAGAGATATAAAAAAAAACATACGCATAGACAGCATCGGCCTTGGACTTGTCGCCGTAGAAGCGCACCACCGAGAACTCGGTCTCGACCTGGCCGGGATCGACCTCAATCACACGGATCTGCGTGTGGATGAGCTCCTTGCGCAGACTCTCAGAAAAGCTGCGGACGGCCGCCTTGGTGGCGCAGTAGATCCCGCCGCCCGCGTACGGCTCGATGCCCGCAATACTGCCAATGTTGATAATGTCGCCAGAGCCGCCGTCGGCCCGCTGGAGGAAGATCGGCAGGATCGCCTGCGTCACGTTGATTAGGCCGGTCACATTGGTCGCGAACATGATATTGACATCCGCCTCGGCGATCTCGGGCGCACGGGCGACGCCCTTGACGAGGCCGCTGCAAGGTGTCAGTGGGAACGAGACGGACGAAAGAGAGTAAAGAAAGAAAGTAAGAAAGAAAGAAAGAAAAAAACGCACGCATTGTTCACAAGAATGTGAATGTCGCGCCACTCTTCCGGCAGCTTGCCCACAAACGAGCTGACCTCCTCCGGCTTGCTTACGTCCAGCTGCACCGGCAGCACCTTGACCTTGTCGGCGCCGACCTCCTTGACGAGGTCCTCGGCAATCTGCTGGAGCGTGTCAATGCGACGCGCCGTCAGAATCAGCCGCAGGATCCCGCTGCCACTCGGTGCAGCCGCAGCCGTGCGGGCAAACTCAAAGGCTGTACTCCGGCCGATGCCAGAGGATGCACCAGTGATGACAATCGTCTTGCCGGCCAGGCGGCGGCCCGCAGAGGAAGACATGGATCTGGTGGTGGTAATGGTGTTGCTACAGACGGCAGATGCCGCGTGAATCAGCTGGATTGATCTCGCGGGCGAGATCTTGCGTCTTGGCAGTGAGAAGCAGCGGCGAAACGAATCCGCGTGCAGCACTAGAGCCGGAGCGACACGGACGGCGGACGGACAGAGACGGGAAGCACTTCGAACAGCGGCAGACGACAACATATGCCACAATGTCGACAGGAAAATACAAAGCAAACTCGGAGTCTGGGAGAAGAAAACAGAAACAAGCAGGAAAGCTCGGATAAGCAGACAAAAGAGGGCAGGAGCGAGCCTGGTCGCGCAACCCCGCAGCGATAGCTTGGCGGCAAGCTATTACCGGGAGCAGCTTTAGCGGCGCCGATGAGCGGCGCTCCGGTAATCTACAGAGTTCATAGCACCGGCCTGTCACTCTATGTGCATTGGTCATCACTTGCTTTTTTCGAATATCTTTGTTCATTGCCCGTCTCTAACATCAGTAAGCCTCCCGCAAACAAACTCCCTTTCTGACATGCAAACTCGTTTGAAACGCCCACCAAAATGCCATCAAAGATTTCACTTCAAGCAAGTGTGAAAATATTGCAATAAGATTATACCACATGGGTCAGGCCCAGATTCCTCACACCTGATTGAAATAACGTCATTTCACGTTTGCTCCAGAGTGTCCATTAGCACGTGCCGTGCACTCCTCCTTAGCCTCATTCTTTAGGGCGGCTCAACCCTCAGCCAATCTCTTTGTCTTCTTGCTTGTCTTTTGTCTCTGCTGTATCCGAAAGCTGTGTAATGGTATCTGAGGCAGCTTCGTCCGAGCCTTGCCGTGATGTTTCTGTCTCTGCTCCTCCACAACTCTTTGCTTTCTCTTCGTCTCTATCTGGCCCATCTTCTGCTAAGTGGCCAGAAGAGAATATCGGTTTCCGATTCCGTCGGTAGGAGCCGCAGGCGGCAATGATAGTGACTGCCGATATGACTGTGCAAACGCGCATGTCTCCTTTAAACGCATTTGAATAAACCTCGCGAATTATTGTTGCCTCGGTGGAGTTCTGTGGTTCTGATAGAGCTCCTGCACTCCTGAAAGGCACGGAGCCCAACTTGTTCGCCTCGTGCGCCGCGAGTACGGCTGAAGATGCGGCGATGCCAATGCTGCCGCCCAGAACACGAAATTGGGCTAGAATTCCCTGTGAGGGGGCATGCTCGCCTTCCGGTGCCTCGGAACTGGCCAGAATTGTCGATGCTGCCGCTGCAAGCCCGGCACCGAGCCCAATAAAGGGCAGGAATCCGAGCGCCTTGGCTGGGAGAGAGACCGAACCAGAGAGCGTGGTCTCCAAGCCACAGCCGAGTGTCAAAAGGCTGCTGGAGACCACCAAGACCTCAAACACTCGGTCTGATCGCGCGTTGATAGCACCGGACACATAACTGCCGATGGAAACACCTCCCAGCATGGGCAGCAACATGACGCCGGCAGCGAGGGCACTCTTACCATTGACAATCTGCAGACGCAGAGGGAACGTATAGATGACAGTGAAATAAGGAAATCCAGTAAACATGGCGTGGATCAGAGCCGATGTATAAACGCGATTCCGGATAAGCTTAATGGGAAACGCAGACAGTATGTGTGCTCTCTGCCTCTCAATGCTCCACACCCAGACAAATAGTGCTACCCAGCAAATAACTCCTGTGATAAGCGGCGCCAAGAAGATGGCATGTCCCCAATGCAAGCCGTCTGCACTGGAGTTCTGAAATGCAAATGTAACGAGCACAGCAGCGGCAATGAGCAGAAACGAGCCGACAAAATCAAGCTCTCTCCATGGGCGAAGCTGGACCTGTGGCAGATCCTCCGCTCTAGGCCATGACAAAAGAAAGACAATGATGGCGACAGCTGCAATAGGACCGCTGTAGAAAGGTCAGCAGACGACAGGCCGAAAGGTGCGAGAAAGTTGACTTACTTAATCCAGAAGATCCACCTCCAGGACGCATAGTGTGTGAGCAACCCGCCAAGGACAGGACCCAGCACGCCCGATACGGCGATGATGATGCCTGCTAGGCTAGCAATGTGCTGCTGCAGATGTGGAGGTGCAACTTCAGGCCAGATAGTCATGGACAGCGAATACAGCCCAGACCCGCCGATGCCCTGGAGCGTGCGGAAGGTGATGAGCTCGCACATCGTTCGAGAGAATCCGCTACCGAGTGAGAAGGCGAGAAAAATGACAAGGGCGGCCAGATATGCATTGCGGCGGCCGACCACATCAGAAGAGCGCGCAAAGATAACTGCGCATCCTAGGTACGCCAATGTGTATGCCAGTGCAACCCAGTTGAGAAGATTTACAGACCCCAGATCTTCCCCAATGGTCAGAAGGCTGGTGGCAACGATAGAGGAGTCAAGCATGGCCAAGAAGAGGCCGAGGCATATTCTGCTTGTGTTAGTAGATAAAGAGAACCCTTGCAAGGTGACAAGGGATGTCCGAAACCCATTTGCCGTCTCATACCCTATGCTGAGGAACCAAAATCGCCATGGTGGCAGACAAGAGCCAGATAGAGCACCAGCTATGTCTTTCGATAGAGCGTCTGGTGTGCTGTGGAGAGTCGCCGTGCACATCGCCGTGCGAACGCTTGAGTTCGAAATTACGACAACATTTGGCTTGGGGGATATGGGTGGCCTTTCGCAAACCGAAGAGCTGATAGAGATCGTTTCCGTAGTGGACATTCCGTTATTGTCAGGTACAGTAATCAGAGTAATAAGTCGGGAAAGACCTTTGGCCTGTTTAATGCAAGGGAAGGTGGTTGCGCAGATGCAACACGGGGCTGCAGTAAGGTTGCCTCTTGTGATACTGATTCTTGGTTGCTTTCGGTTGTGTAAGAAACGGCTTGATGCTGTGCTCTTGTTTGCATTATATTGTTTGTACGTTGTCTGGGCTACTGCATGGCTGTCCGGCAGTGCTATATAAGATTAGAAGATATATGTACTAGTAAGCTCTTAAGAAGCTCGTGATGCATAAGTAACGGTGTTGCATTTGAGGCCTTGACGACATTTGTATCACGACATATGTTTGGGGGTTGAACCAAAAGAAATTTCAGACATTTAGTACTTACCAACATGGGACTGTCGAGCAGAGCTGTCTGGAGAAGGTGCGATTTGTGACCCATCAGTCCCGTTATGGCAGTAAGTGACAGAATGTCTACAGTGAAGGAAGGGGCGATCTAGTAATTAGCCGCTAAGAGGACTTTCCTCTGCGGGAAATTTAGCCCCCGGCATCGTGATGACACTGTATGGAATTCGAATGGGAGGCCCTATTACACCGAAATTGGCTACACCACCTGGCAATACAGGTTTGCTGGATTCTATAGGTCCCCTTAGCGAATATGCGTACGGGAGTATATACGAGTGTGTAGATCACCTGGTCTTCCTACTTTAGTAGATGGCGAGTTTGGCAGCGAGAACGAGAACGAAGAAGAGCACGAGCAAATAAAAGTATACGCCAGTTTTCAAGGCAGAGTCCCCTCTTGCACTTACGTCTCAGTTGCAGTTAGCATGCTAGTACTGTTTATATGAGTAGATAACGACCTGGAGCAGTCATCTACTCATATTTTCTAATCGCATTTGCTGGACACAGTCTATAAGCCTGCCAAAGACAGGTCTAATCATTAAAGTGTTAGGCATAGGATTGTTCGCCGTCTTAACAAAGGTCTCTACGTAGTGTCATAGTTACGAGAAAATAGATGGCCTAAATACAATTATAGACGTTCCACATGGGGACATAATCAAGTAGAAGCTATCGCCTAAATTCAAGCTTATGAACGTCCCTGAATGCCGTGGTTACGGGATTATATATACAATAGACGAAAATACGATATGGCATCTGTTCCCTACAAATCAATATATCATTATGACTAGGTCGGTGTAATAGTGTGTAAGCAAAGCCACATAATACGAAGTTTCAGAGTTGAGCATAGATGCCGGTTCTAGAACGTCAATACTGGTTGTCGGCCGTCGTAACGGTCTATTACAAACCTTACGGAGTACTCCGTACTACTCTGTATGTAAGTAGTTTTTTACTTTGTGATCTCCCACATATTTCCAGTGCCTAATGCTTGTAAAGAGTATAGAGTAATCCCCCGCATCTGCAGGTGACACCTAGATATGGTCTGGTTCGCTTTAGTATTCAATGTTTAAAAAATATGTTTAAGCTAGTCACCAAGTCAAATGGAAAAAATCATGCATGACTTGAAAAAGACGCGAAGCAATGAGCAGTGCTACTTCAACGCGAATACACTTTTGTTATAAAGACTATATGCCCAATTTTCGACTTGTTGCAAGGCAGCAAAAATTGGTTTTGTTGACACTGTGCCTTTCGGGTCATGCCATCATTGTCAAAACGGATATTAGGAGTAGTTTGTTAAAATATTTTGTATACGTTCCACAGTTAGTTTTTGTCAAAAACTTCCCGAGGACGGCAAAATCACCCCCTGCTCGACCACGATTGGGGAAATGGGATTCGAGAGTTTAGCTTCTTGGAGGTTTGAGCGCTAGATATGCATAGATTGGATCTAGTGGAGCCACTTGGTGACTCGTCGAACGGTCCGGTGCTAGACAACCATTACGAAAGGCACCTGGCGGCTCTGGTAGAGGAACTAGACGACGTTCTGGACGTACGACATGCCCAAGGGATCACTGATTACCTTCAGTGACTTTTCGTCTAGTTGTGGAATAGCTGCTCGGCTTTTTTGCATTTCCAATGTAGCCCCCGGCAGTCACTTTCTACCTTGTATTCCCTGTTCTGTTCTATTTAGTCGTGGCACCCCTTTTCTCTTTATGCTCTCTTTTCTTTTCTCTTTATAGACGAAGAATTTGGCATCGACTACTGATACCGTCGAATACGCAGGTGTTGTCGATAGGAGTGTATTGCTTCGTTATGATTTTGATGATCTCCTGTGCCACCATACCTCCTGTCAGGGCGGAAATGTTGTGAAGCTCACCACCCCTGGCGCGGGCCAGCTCCTCAGAAATCATGACGACCCGTTCATTCTGGCTAGCTTTTGGTATAAGCTGGTCGATATTTTTCAATATTTCTTCGGACGTCGCCTCTGGCGCGTGTGCCGTAGCATAAAGTGCTAGATAGATTGGTGCCAACGACAGGGGAGCCATCATGATCTCGGCATTTTCGTCCTTGGCAAATTCCTCCTCTAAAGCGGAGAAAATTCATAAGCACTTTTGTTTTCAAACGAGAAGCGGGAGCGGCGCCTAGAACATACCGATAACCTTGGACAAGCGATCCACACTCGTTTCTGTCGCATTAACAAGCTTGACAAAAGCGGCGTTTTTACAGAACAGGTCGACCTCTGCCGGATCGACGTCCTTGCCACCTGGAAGCTCTCGTACAGTGGCAAGTACCTCGGCAGCATCTTTCCTGGCCTTGTTCTTGTAAATCGTCTGAAGCTGGATGTACACCTTGGACTGGGCCTTCATGTCGGGAACTTTACCGGGTAGTGGCAAGGCGTCATGCTTCTCGTAGAACTGTTTGACTGCGCGGGCTATAGCCCAGAATCCTGACTGGCGTTCCTGAATGGATGACAAGTCAGAACACTAAACTGGAGTTACGAACAAACGAGAGGGGCGTGAGCATACTGAGTCTTGTAGCTCGTGTGCGAATACTTCTCGAACACTGGATGAGATGGTCGGCTTCTCTATGTTCCTTAGAACAGCGCTGACTGCCTCTTCAAAGTTCTCCTCTGCTCCCTCTGGGTTGTTTTGTCTTGCACCGTCTGCCACCGTTTTCCTGAAAGCAACCTTCTCTTTGTATGTGGTTGGGTTCTTGCCGTCGTGTGCCTCACGCCACAGCTCTAGGTAATGCAGCAGGATCACAATGTAGGGCAAGTGGCCATGCTCATGGTTCTCCAGCGTATCGATATTAGCTGTAAGCTCCTGTGCAAAAACTACCAGCTCGGGCCAGGGCGCTAGCAACCGCAGATCGGTTGTTGCAGTTTCATCCGGGTGCGTGTCAACGACTGGGAAAGGCCCTGGCAAGTGGATTCGAAAATAAGAGTAGAAGCCGGCTGAGTGCACTGACAGCAGTGGAGTTTTGTGCTGTTTCCCGTATTTTTCAACGAGGGAGAGATCTTGCTGGGTTATGGGATGTGAGTACACAATCATTGTGTAGGTGGGCGATGTATCAAGTAACGTCGCAAGATCGAAAGCTGACTAAAGCTTATTAGTACGGGTTTCATCTCAGACGTTTGAGCACACGCACCTCTGGCTTGGGGTACCAATCGCCCTTCACTTCGGGGTTGAGCTCGAGAAGGAGCTCTGTGCTGCACTGGGCTCTTGACTTTCCAAGGCTAGCTTCTTCAAGAAAAAAATTGACCCCAAGATCCTCTTCCTGGACTGTAGCTTGATCGAATATTGTGAACTGCCCGATGCCTTTGGAAGAGATGTTAGCCCGTTCTGAAGTGGCAACAGAACAAGTCGGCAACTGCGCAGCCTACCAGGAAGAATAAGGTTCTTGAGTGTCTCCGTAGCGACAGTCCCACAGCCCGAGTTCACGACCAGGATGTTGGCCGATTCCAGCGCTGCTTGGCCGCTCGCTGCCCAAAGACGGAGCTGTCGGTCATATTTCCTCTCCTTTTCCGAAGGGCCGTGCAAAATGGGCGGTGTTTGGCTAGCCACGATTTCGGTCATTTCGAGATCTTCAAACCGATCCAGCCGGAGACAATCATGTATAAGAACAGTAGGCGGGCGAGTCGTTATGTACGAGTGCCGGCTGTTTGTCGCGTGTGTTTTCGACTTGTTTCAATGTATAGTTCAGCTCATGCGGAGGGGTAGAGGTAGCCGCTTAAGCTGATGGTGATTGGTTGGGCGTGTAAGGCAGGAAACGGGTCTTATCGATAAATGAAGATAAGATAACTGACGATAAGATAACCAAAAAAATCTTAGAACTAATCCCAGGAACTGCAGTGTCGCAAAATTTCTGCCATTCTGCTTGCTTCTTGTCACCTTGGAAGTCACACATCTACGCCAAGCCAAGATGGAAGACCAAGTACACAAGCCGCATAGGAAGCCGAAGGAGAAGAAGAAGCATACGGGTAGGCAACAGAATGGGAATGAGATTCGCACTCTGAGAATCAAAGCTGACAGCTACCATTACAGGGCAGAACCCAAAGGCTTTTACTTTCTCGAATCCCGGCAAACTTGCGCGAAGCGCTGCTCGATCGCATGATGTATGTGCTCATAGTCAAAGGAAAACAAGGCCTCACTGATGCTATATGCTTACGATGCTGTTTCACGGGTGTAGATCAAAGAGAAGCGGCTTCATGTCCCGCTTGTTGACCGAGGATCCGATGAACCGCCGCCGCGACTGGTCACCATTGTTGGCCCTCCGGGAGTAGGCAAGACAACACTGCTCCGGTCCCTCATCCGGAGATACGCAAAGGAGACAATAATAGATCCGCAGGGTCCCATCACGGTGGTTACGTCCAAGAAGCAGCGTCTCACATTTCTCGAATGCCCCAATGAACTCGAGGCGATGGTGGACATTGCAAAGGTTGCCGACATTGTCCTCCTGATGATTGACGGAAACTACGGGTTCGAAATGGAGACGATGGAGTTTCTCAACATTCTTGCGGCGACGGGTATGCCTGGAAACGTGTTTGGAATCCTCACGCACCTCGATCTCTTTCGCAAACCGCAAGCGCTCAAGGACGCCAAGAAGAGGTTGAAGCACCGTCTGTGGAACGAGCTATACCAGGGAGCGCACCTGTTCTATCTCTCGGGAGTGATCAACGGCCGGTACCCAGACCGTGAAATTCACAATCTGTCGCGCTTCCTTTCGGTGATGAAGAGTCCGCGGCCACTGATCTGGAGAAACTCGCACCCGTACGCTGTTGTGGACAGCTTCCGCGACGTGACGCACCCAACGAAGATCGAGGAGGACGAGATGTGCGATCGGTCGGTGGTATTCTCGGGCTACCTGCGCGGCACCAACTTTACGGCGCAAGGCCAGAGAGTGCACATTCCCGGACTCGGCGACTACACGATCTCAAAGATGGAGGCACTGCCTGACCCATGTCCGACTCCGGCGATGGAGCAGGCGCTAGCTAAAGCGACGGGGAAGACTGGACGACGGCGGCTGGACGAGAAGGACAGGAAGTTGTATGCACCGATGTCTGACCGGAGCGGACTCAAAATCGACGGCGATGCGATCTACATCTACCGCGAAAAGGGCTTCACATTCGACAAGGAGGGCGGCGGAGACTACGAGCGGGGCGAAGGCGAGGAGCTGATCATCGGCCTCCAGGGCGAACGAAAACTCCTCGGTGAGACGGATCGCGGGATGCAGCTCTTCTCGAAGGGCAAGGAGATCAACAATGTGCTGGAGAACAACTCTGGGCGGAAAGAGCAGCGTAAAGCACGGGTGGTCGAAGTGGACGGTGGATCTGATGGAGAAGAGGAGGCGTTTGGAGAAGACGACGGGTCTGACGGCGAAAACGGAGCGGAGGACGATGCTGGGTCAGACATTGAGACGGAGTTTGATGAGAAGAAGCTCGGCAAGATGTTCCGGGATCGCGGCGACCGTGGCGGCGACAAGAAGGAAGATCTTGCCTTTGCGGACAGCGATTCGGACCTGGGCTCCCTGTCGGGTGACGAAGACGCAGAGGATGACGAGAGCGGAGACGACGTTGACGAAGACGAAGACGAGTCGGGCGAGGCAGAGGAAGACGAGTTCGACTCGGACGAAGAGGAGGCAGCAGTACGGTGGAAGGACAACATGGCGGAACGGGCAATGAAGCTGCACAAGCGGAAACGGCCGTTCCAAGCAAAGGAGCTGGCAAGGATGCTATACGACAACTCCCTCCCAACCGCTCTAGTGGTGAAGCGGTGGAGAGGCGAGGAAGAGGAGGAGGACAAGAAGGAAGACAAGGCCGGAGAGGGCGAGGAGGACGAGTTCTTCAAGAAGACACAGATCAAGGAGACGGAAGACGAGTCAGAGGACCGGGCGATTCCGCTGCTGGACTACGAGGCGCTGGCACAACGGTGGACGAGCGAAGCGCTGGAAGCCCTGCGGCCTCGGTTCGCAACAGTGAACAAGAAGCGAGGAAGGGGTGGGGAGGGCGAGTCGAACGGGGAGGAAGATGAAGAGGACGAGGAGGGCGACGAGGACGAAGACGGCAGCGGGTTCGACGAGGAGGACGAGGGCGACGGAGCGTTTGAGGATCTGGAGACAGGCGAGAAGCATGGGCCATCGTCGAAGAAGACGGAGGAAGCGGAATTCGAAGACGAGCGGGAGAAGAACGCACGTCGGAAAGAGGAGCTGCGGCTACGATTCGAGGAGGAGGACCGGGAGGGCGTTCACAACGCCAAGGCGATGGCACGCAAGGAAGGCGGGACGACAGCAGACGAGTTTGGCGAGGACGAGTGGTACGACGCACAAAAGTCGCTGATGCAGAAGCAGCTGGACATCAACAAGGCCGAGTACGAGACGCTAGACGAGCGACAGCGGGTGGCGGTAGAGGGGCTGCGGGCAGGACAGTACGCGCGAATGGTGGTGGAGGGAGTGCCGGCAGAGATGGTGCGGATGTTCTCGACACGGATGCCGCTGATTGTGGGCGGACTGACGGCGACGGAGGAGCGGTTTGGGTTTGTGCAGGTTCGCATCAAGCGGCACCGATGGCACAAGCGGATCCTCAAGACGAACGACCCGCTGATCTTTTCGCTTGGCTGGCGACGGTTCCAGTCGATGCCAGTGTACAGCATCTCGGACTCGCGGACACGCAACCGGATGCTCAAGTACACGCCGGAGCACATGCACTGTTTTGCGCAGTTCTACGGGCCGTTTGTGGCGCCCAACACGGGTTTTGTGTGCTTCAAGTCGTTTGCAGCGGACGCAGTAGTGAACCAGCAGGGGCTGCGGATCGCGGCGACGGGCACGGTGCTGAGCGTGGACGAGTCGACGGAGATTGTGAAGAAGCTCAAGCTGACGGGCGCGCCGTACAAGATTTTCAAAAACACGGCCTTTATCAAGGGCATGTTTGGGTCGGCGCTGGAGATTGCCAAGTTTGAGGGTGCGGCCATCAAGACGGTCTCGGGCATCCGCGGACAGATCAAGCACGCGCTCAAGCAAGAGGGCGCGTTCCGGGCGACGTTTGAGGACAAGATCCTGCTGAGCGACATCGTCTTTCTGCGGGCGTGGTATCCAGTGAAGCCGCGGCGGTTCTACAACCCGGTCACGAACCTGGTCGGCTGGCAGGCCATGCGGCTGACGGGCGAGCTGCGCCGCACGCTCAGCATTGCCACGCCACAGCAGCGCAACAGCCAGTATCGCACGGTCGAGCGGCAGGAGCGCCACTTTAACACGCTCAAGGTGCCGCGGCAGTTGGCGGCGTCGTTGCCCTTCCGCCAGCAGATTGTGCGCACCAAGAAGCAGGGCCGCAAGACGTACATGCAGAAGCGGGCCGTCGTCGTCGGTGGCGAGGAGCGCCGCGTGCGCGACATGCTGCAGAAGCTGACGACCATCCGCAAGGACGTGTCGGCCAAGCGGGCCGTCAAGAAGGAGGCCAACCGAGTGGAACATCGACGCCAGCTGGCCGATGCCGCCGAGAAGCGGGCCGCCCGCGAGAAGCGCGAGACCAAAGAGTTCTGGAGCCGCGAGGGCAAGAAGCGGATGGCGCAGGCCGACAGTGGCGGTCATCGGTCGAAGCGAAGCAAGAAGTAGGGGTGAGAAGGGGTGAGAAAGAAGATGAACGGACAAGTACAGGGGAGAACGCAGTCACAGGGAGAGGGACATACTGAGACTACGCATAGACCGTCCATAAAAGCATGATAGCACAAAACTGTATAGCTGTATGAGGCGAGTGGCGTAACTGTTAGATTTGGTGATAGTTTGGCGAGGCTCTGGTGTCACGTGACTTATGGCCTCGCGATATCACGTGACGATAGTTCTCTCTCTTTCCCTCCCTCGCTCTCATCCCTCACGGCGCTGTCATGCGCATCTTCATGACGGTCAGCTCCGAGCTTCGGGCCCAGGTCCCATCCGGCGTCTGTCGATAGCACAGCAGCTTGCCGTCGTCGCCTACGGCCCCGAGGATCTGTCCATCATCGTCAAAGGCCACGCGCCAGACAGGCGTCCGTCGATTCTCCAACTTGGAGAGCTCACGCACGGTGTGGCGCACCTGTCCAGGCTGACCAGTCCCGCGCCGGTCGCCGTGGGAGGGCAAGGCCGGGTTGCGATCGGGATCGGGAAGGGGCAGGCCAGGAGTGGCACCTAGGCCATTGTTGGAATGGGTGTCGGTGCCGACGATGCCTTCATCCACAGCACTGGAGCCGTTGCCGGGGATGCCGTCGACCGTCGAGTCGGGTCCGAGCATGCCATTGTGGGAGGCAGCCGCGACGGCCGCCGAGAGCGCCGACGTGGTGCCGGCGAGATGACCAGGACCTGGGCTGATGGTGTCGCCGTCGCCGTCAGGGCTTGTCGTCGTGGTCGAGTCAGACAACGCAGTAGCAGAAGCAGCAGCAGCAGCAGCGGCGGCGGCGGCAGCATGGGCCGCACTGAGGGCGGAGGTGGGCTTGCCGTCGCGCGTCTTGCGGCCGTCGAGGGGACCAGTCTTGACGACGTCAGCGACAGCCCAGGACTTGCCGTCAGAGGCGGGCGAGAAGGGCGTGTCGAGGCGGACAACACGGACATAGCCGTCCTGGCAGGCAGTAGCGATGATATCGTAGCCACGAAAGCTGCCGGGTGCCCAGGCGACGTCGCGCACGAGACCGCGATGGCCCCGGATCTCAGCGGCCAGATAAAAGGCGCGACCGGTGCCCTGCAGGCCGTAGGAGGTGGTGGTGATGGGGCGTGTGCGGTAGATCTTGACTGCGTCCATGGCGGCGATGACGAGGCCGAGGGCGTCGGCGCGGACGCCTGCGCGCAGGGCCGTGTAGCAGGGGTCCGGGTTAGGGTCGAAGCGGACGCGGAAGCTGGACTCTTCGCCACGAGGCGGCCGCGGACAGACGCGTAGCTCGTCGACGTTGGCGTAGTCGGCCAGGTTCTCGGGCTGCTCGTTTTCGAGCACAGTCAGCGTCCCGTCGGCCGCCAGTAGGGCCAGGTTCGTGTGGCGGGTCTCATCGTTGTGCTTCATCGAAAAGGACCGGTACACTGACCGGGGCGAACGCGTCTCGTAGGCCGCCTTGCCGCTGCTGCCCTTGGCCCGCTGGCTGAAGCGGCGGCCGGGCGCGGCGGAGGGGTCCTCGGTCCACAGCTTGAAGCGGCCCTCGACGCCGAGAGAGGCAAGCAGGTTGGGGTAGATGGTGGGAGGAAGCCATTGGAGCTGGGGGTCAGCGGGTGGAGGTGGAGGAGGGAGAGACCATAACGCACCTCCAAGATCTCGCCGCCGTGCGCCAGCCAGCTGTCACAGAGCCGCCACACCCCTCCTGCATGACGGTTGAAGACGCGGATCTTGCCGTCCACTGATCCCGTTGCGCATCGGTCGCCGTACGCATTAAAGGCCACGGCCTGCACGAGGTCCTGGTGGCCGTGCTTCATGATGATCTCGAAGCGCGCCTGCTCGTCCAGCGACGGCGGCTCGCCCTGGAACGAGGACATAGCAGCTGAGCGGAAGATGGAAAGGATGCGTGCCGTCGGTTCAGATGCACGTTCTGTCGATCAGTCCATCAGTCCATCAGCCCATCAGTCCATCAGTCCATCGACCGTGCCCGAGCTGCCACTCACCAAAGCACTACCGTCGTAGGTGCGCTGACCGAAAGCCCGTCAGGCCAGTCAGCAAGTCGTGGGCTGGAAGAAAGCGTGAAGACCACCGAGATGGATGCATGAGCGTAGAGCTTGCACTGACCGATTGGTTTGCAGTCCAATCGCGAGGCTGCTCTTGCACTAATAGCGCCTAACAAACCCGCTTGCGAATCCTGGCCAGCACATCCCTTCCTTCCGCATTAAGCCTGTTCCATATTCCACTACGCCGTAGAGTAACCTTCTTGCTCTGTCATCTCTGGCGTTCTCTTTTTTATGTCACCACGACAATGAACAGTCGAACAGCGGAATTCCACGCACCATTGAAAGAAAAGCCTGGAGCAGACGCAGATCGGAGAGCATGTCTCCCGGAATCCATCCTTCTTCATCGGAAGAATCCTAGACGCGAAATCGAGACCGAAAAAGACTAGGGAAAACGGAACAGACACAGGACAGACAAAAAAAACCTCTTTCTCTGTGCCACTGCCCCGTCGCCATCTCCCGATCGTCCCCGTTCCGCCTGCATGGTTCGTACCGGCCAATCTCGCACATCTCCACAGCCAGCCCACCACACCCCGGCCCCATTCCTTGTGTCTCTTTCGCATATTTACGTGCTCTTCCCATCATACCTATCTCAAGACACTCTCCATTCTCTCCACTTCTCTGGCCCCTCCTTTCTCTCGCCTGTCTGGTCTCTCGCTTCCCCTCTGCTCGCCATGTTGTCCCTCGAGGCCAAGATCGTCGTCGTTGGCTCCCAGGGTGTCGGCAAAACCTCGCTGGTGACGCGTTTCTGCAAGGGCCAGTTCGACCCTTCACAGATCACGTCGACCGTCGGCGCCAGCTTTCTCACCAAACGGGTCGTCGACAGCGACAGCGACACGGTTGTGCGTCTGCAAATATGGGATACCGGTGCGTTTGCCTCTTCTCGGTCGACGCGTCACTGGCATGTGCTGACCTGTTCTCCCCCTCACCAGCTGGCCAGGAACGCTTTCGCTCCATCTCGCGCTTATACTACCGCGGCGCCAATGCCTGCATCCTCTGCTACAGCATCACCGACGCCAATTCCTTTGCCGAAATGGGCATCTGGCTGACCGAGCTGCGCCGCAACCTCCCCGCCGACATCGTCCTCCACGTCGTTGGAACCAAGGCCGACATTGTCGCTCGCGACCCCCACAAGCGCGAAGTCCCCTTTGAGCGCTGCATCGCCTACGTGGCCGAGAACCTGGCCCCGGGCACGAGCAGCACCCCTCCGCCCACGGCGGGCGGCCTCGGCCCCGGCGGCTTTACGGGTAGTGCCAGCGTCTCTGGCTCGGGAAGCACCTGGGCAGGGTCGGGCACGGGGTCCGGGACAACAGGCGTCATGGCAGCCCTTTCCCACGGCACAGCATCCGCACCACCACCGCTACTGGGCGGCGAGCCGCGCAGTCCCAGCTCGAAACGAAGCTCCGGCTTCTGGGGCCAGGAGGCTGGCTGGGATGCCTGCCACGAGATTTCGGCCGAGAGCGGCGAGGGCGTCGAGGAGGTCTTCCGTGTCGTCACGCGCAAGCTGGTCGAGCAGAACCGGAAGATGCAGCAGGCCCTGCTTGCCGCCACGTCTACGCCCGGTGCCATGTTTCTGCCCGGCGACGGCAGCAGTGTTTCCGCCGGCGCCGGCGCCGATGGCTACGGCTACGGCGGTGCCTACAACGATACCAGTGCGCGTGGAAGCTTTCGCGTGGGCCGAGACCGCCGCAGCTGGCTGTTTCCCCAGGGCTTTGGGCCCGAGATCACCGTCGACCCCAACGCTGGCAGCGCCCGTGACCACAGCCAGGACTCTTCTGCCAACCGGAGGCGGGGATGCTGTTGATTGGTGTGCTTGCTGGGCTTGACTAGTCTTGCCTTTGCTTTGTGCCGCGATACCCGGAGGCTTCTTTCTTCAATGTTCTTACTCCTTTTTTTATTTCTTGTCTATTGCCAACTCCGGGTTGGGGGCGTCTTGTATTTATTTTGTGCATGTCTCACATGTGAGTTACAGCAATGGGCGCTTGCATGGATCTTGGTTGGTAATGGGTTTACAGCATTGGCTCTCACGAGTGCAGCATCAATCAGGGGGTTTGGATCTCTTTTTGCTGTTTTTCTGGCCTTGGCTTTCGTATCTGAATACGAGAATACATGTCTTCCCGTCTGGCCTGAACCGAGGTCAGATCAAGCTTACTCTGGTGTTTGTGGAACGGCACGGCCTGCGAGTCTCAGGATGCAGCAACCCAAAGTCTCTTACGGCACCGCATGTCTCAGGAAGAGCCGAGAAAGAACAAGGCCGTGACGGTCGTGGCCATCTGTGTGGCACGCGGCATCGCATTCTTCTTCTCGTTGCCCATCGACCCGACGTCCATACATCTGGCAGTTTTCCAGAAGCGGCGTCGTTTTCAAACAGCACACAACCAAGAGACACTACAATGCAACAAGGAGGCACTATAAAGCTCGAGTTGTTAACTGTTTCGCCAAGGCGCATCACTGCCGCTGTTATTCACAGATCGACGAGCTTATCTTATCGCAGCGATGCACCCCACCAAAAAAATCACATGTTGCCCCTCGGCGCATTCTTTCGGAGCTAATTTTTAGGCCTACGACAGAGTACTAATACTGCCTATTTGAGCGTGTAAGGGGAAAAAAAAAAAGAAACAAGAGAAACCAAACAGCAGACAGACGTTCTGAGTGCAAAACGCGTTTCGTTTTCGCCCTCTTCTCTGTCGTATCGCATTCAGGCCCGCTCCAAACACCAGAAGATGGCGGCCATTGTAACGCAGCCAACGATGCCGGCCGCCGCTGCCGACCCGACGATTGGTGCTCTCCGGACGACGCTCTGCGACGAGGCGACGCCGCTGCCGATCCGTTTCCGGGCGCTGTTCTCGCTCAAGCACCTGGCCAAGCAGGCCTCGGCGGCGGCTGCCTCGGACGCGGCGGCTGCGGCCACAGCGCAGGCAGCCTGTGACGCCATCGGGGCAGCCTTTGGCTCGCCCTCGGCCCTGCTGAAGCACGAGCTGGCCTACTGTCTGGGCCAGACCGGCAACGTGGCAGCGGCCGGGCCACGGCTACGACAGGCCCTGGCTGACCGGCAGGAGGACGTCATGTGTCGCCACGAGGCGGCCGAGGCACTGGGCGCGCTGGGCCACGCCGCCGACCTGCCGCTGCTGCGGGCGTTTCGCGACCGTCCAGACGAGGCGGTCGTCATTCGCGAGACCTGCGAGATCGCCATTGACCGCATCGAGTGGGCCAACAACGCGCCGCTGCGCCGTCAGGAGACCCTGCGCCCAAGCGACTTTGCCTCCATCGACCCGGCGCCACCGCTGTCGACTGAACGCGTCGCCACCGAGACCGTCGACACCATCGCCGCCACACTGCTCGATACCGCTCAGCCGCTCTTCTTACGCTACCGCGCCATGTTTGCGCTGCGCGACCTCGCCTCGCCGCCTGACCGGCCGACGGCCGTGCCCGCCGTCTTGGCCCTCGCCCGCGGCTTCGCTGACACGTCCGCCCTCTTCCGCCACGAGATCGCCTTTGTCTTTGGCCAGTTGTCGCACCCGGCCTCCATCCCCGCCCTCACGGCCGCGCTGAGCAACCTGGACGAGGCCGGTATGGTTCGCCACGAGGCCGCCGAGGCGCTCGGTAGCCTGGGCGACGAACAGGGCGTCGAGGACACCCTCCGGCTCTTCCTCCACGACAAGGAACCCGTCGTGCGCGAGAGCGTCCTGGTCGCCCTCGACATGGCCGACTACGAGCAGGGCGGCCAGACAGAGTACGCCCTGATCCCGGAGACGGTGCAGGCGGCCCCGGCTGCGGCCTAGCGAAAACGGGTGGTGGAAACGGGTGGAAAAGGAGTATTGCGCGACAAGGTCAACGCGCAGTGTTTTTGCGCCTCTCTTTAAGTCACATTTGCTGTTCGGGTTGGGAAAAGTTTTACGAAGCGCACGCCATAAATTGCAGACCAGCTTGTATAAATCGTATTGCAGCTCCGTAGAGCTCATATCTTCTAATTTGGGTTGCCTCTGATATGGGCATATATGGGCAGGTATCATCGCTCGTCAGGTCTATTGTGTGTTGTCTTCCGAACCATTACGCCGACTCTGGAATCGCCACAGATGCTGCTTGTTCTGGGAGAGTCTTCGAAACCCAAAAACCCTCGGTCCCACGTTTTCGTGTATTCGCCAAGGACGGGTGTCGATCGTCAGAAAGACCTGTGCACGGCTTTGCGCTCGAAAGGCCGGGCTGGATGCATACAGGAAAGCGAAAGTATGGATGGCATGACGACGTCCTGTCGCCATGCCCAAGCCAACTTCTCAATCAGTTGTTCTCGGACCATCTGTGTGAGAGAGGCACGTTAGCTTATCCAACACCATACCATCCAGCGCGGGCGGGCTGCTGCGCACCTGTGACCACAATCGCAGTGGAAGAAGACCGTGGAGCCTTCGTCGGCGCCGCGAATCTGCGCCGTCGAAAACCGCACTTCAGTCCGGCCGCATTTGGGACAAGTCTCTGTGGTCACGGCCTCTGTCGACACCTTGTGGCGCTCAACCGCCTGCGTTGTCGACAGCTTCTGGCGCAACGGCGAAGGGAAGTCCTTTGGGTTGGAGCTGGTGACGATCGTCTGCGAAGCCGATTGGTCTGCGAGGTCAGCATCGCAGCCTTTTGTTCCTTGTCGCAGGACATACCCTGATTGTGCGCGCCGCAGCAGCGGCAGACGAGCCTGTTGCGATCCGAGCCCTTGGACATGGGCAGAAGGTTTCCGCAGTCGGTGCAGAACACCAATGATCCGAGGGACGCCATCTTGATAATGTCTAATGCGCAACCGTGAAAGACGCGAACCGGAGACGGCGTTCAGTTGGCAAAAGGTAGTGACAATACAGACTTTTTTTTTTCAAGAGTGAAGTCTTGCCCCGGTTTTCTTTGCCTCGCTCCTGCCGCCACAGTGCTTCTCCGCAGGCGCCTGCCTAACGTGAGTGTGCACGGACCACCTTTGGATGCGACGGACACACATAATTGGCCCGCAGCCTCCTGCCTTCTGTATAGTGCAGAGCAAGTTCACAGCAGGCGTGACAAGCCGCTCAACCTTCCTTCACCCCGACATCCAGCCTTCGAGCCTCGTCGCGCCCCCCTGCTCCATCAGCACGTCCAGTCCCGACCACATCTCTGCTCAGCACCGCCGCCGCACCCATGCATGGCTGAGTAGGGAGAGGCGCTCTTTTGGCCCCATTCGTCCACGCGATTTGCGCTTCCAAACCGTCGAGTCCTCCTTCTTGCGACACATCGGTCCCTCCTTCCTCGGCCGTCTGACTGCTCACAATCAACCAGTCGCTCCTGCCATGCGCCCTGGTCCTCACACTCGCTCTTGCCATGGCTGATCCAAGCGCCCTGCTGGGCCACCAGCCGCCACAGCAGAATGGCTACCAGAACGGCATCGATCCAAGCGTTCTCCTGCTGGACCCAAATCCCCCGTCATCTCGACTGGCTGCCTCTGAACCGCTCTCTGTCCCCATGTCCGCGGCCTCGTCCTCCTCCGCTACTTCACAGCCGTCCCAGCCCCAACAGCGACCAAGTCAGCCGCAACCACCGCCGCCAACGGGGGTCCAGAGATTCAAGCGACCGTTTACCTTCTCTGAAGCCCTCCCGTATTCACCGTTCTCGTCCATATCGCCTCTGGAAACAAGTGCGTCTTCCTCCTCTCCTATCCTCCTACCCATTCTTTCGTCGTCTTCTGACTCGATCCTCTCTGAACAGGAGTCATCCCCATCCCGACGCTCGCCTCCAAGGCTGCATCAACACCATTGGCGCAACTTGTTTCGCAGCGGGAATTTAACACTTTGAACAAGAATATCTCGGGCTCTTCCAGTCCCCCATCCGATCGCAATATAGACGACATCTACCACCTCATCGCGACCAGCAAAACTCCACTTTTGTATGCCAAACTCCAATGACCTGGCTTGCCATTTCTAACATGTCTGCAGCAATTTCAAGCCCCTCCCTCAAACGCCGACTCCTTCCAGCACCTCTGCACCATCTCCAACCACTCCTGGCCCTGCAGAGAATCTTCTGCCTATTTCAAAAATGGTCTTCAACAAAGCAGACATACCCTTCCGCTACCCCAGCCCCGAGTCTCCGGGAGACCATACTCCAAACGACAGTGCCGACACAATGCCAATTTTAGACTCGATACACGTAGCCTTGACGAAACTGCCCCCCAAGAAAAAGCCTGCAGCAACCACAGCTTTGGGGGAGAGTCCTGCTGGGGCTAACTCCAACTCTTCCGCTGCCGCTATACACAATGTGCAGGCTCACGCTCGCAACTCGACCAACTTTGTTATCAGCATACCCGCACACCCACAGTTGTCAGCAGCAGAGATCGAGACGCCTCAAAACCAACGCACAGAAAGCTCTCTACCCGGGGCAAATGGAAACCAGCCACTTGCGCATTCCGGGGACCAAGAAACGCTGGCGCGGCCAGACGTGAAGACCTCTGATATGGCAGCAACCAAGCCCAAACTGACGATCGCCTTGGCGCCTGCACCAAACTTCAACCCTCAGGAGTATCAGATGGTCACAGACATCCCGGACGATAACGGCCAGGAAGACTTTGGCGATCTGGACCAGCGGCAGAGAGCAGACGCTGCTTTTCAAGAAATGCAGCGTCTGTTCCAAAGTGTATTCGAGGCAGAGGCCAATATGGCACAGCAACCTTCCGCCGTGCCACTGATCGCATGGACAAGCGATGAGGAGCCGACTCTGACTGATGCTGCTCTCAAAAAGGTGCAAGGCACCGTTCACAAAGCCATCACTCTCGGCTGTTTTGCCGATGTCCCCGTCGAGGATCTCCTGCACATGCAGAGGTTGTGTGACGGTGTCTTGAGGCAGGCTGAATCCCTCGATCTCAAACTCAACATTGAATCTAGTGGGTCTGAGATCGACGAATGGGTCGCTCAGTTGCGTTATGCAGATACGGGGCTCAAAGCAGCTCGTTTGTCGCTGAAGATAATGTCCGGCGGACGGGAGGACAAACAACTTTACTCCGAAAATGTCATCCAGGCCTCGGTAGACTTGTTCAGAAATGTCATGGACAGCGTCATTGTGCCTATTGCTGAGTTGCGAAACTCGGGATCGACAGAGGCTCGGTTCAAGCAGTTAACACCATGGAAGAAGGTAATATCTCCCGTCTTCACAGCCGCACAACGGCTATTTTCTGGCATGACCTCATTGGTCTCTGTCATTGATCTGTCAGAGCTTGTCATCAACTCGCTTGAATTTTCAGCCTCGTCTCTGATCTTTGTTGAAAACGCCCACACTGAGCGAGACTCCGTGTTGGGCGTTCAAGCTTTCGACGGCCTCCGTCTGGCTGCCATGGATATGCTGTCCCAGATCTTTATCAAAATACCCGCCCAACGACGTGGTATCTTTGACGACATTCTAACGTCACTCGAGAAGCTTCCCATTGGAAAGCAGAGTGCACGCCAGTTCAAACTGGCAGATGGCAGGAGTGTGCAGCCCGTGTCGGCGCTCATCATGAGGCTTATCCAAGCCAGTACTGGCCGTGTGACTGAGAAGGTGAAGTCGGCATCGCGGATAAGGGACGAAGAAATGAAAATCGACGACGATGACGACGAAGATGCAGACCATCCATCGCCTGTACATACCGCCACCATTGGATCGGAGGAGGAAGCCGCCTATGAGCACGAGCTTTCCATCAACGAGCTGGCACGTGTCGCATCCGCCCTCAATAGTACAGCGTACTATCACGCCAAATATGTCATTAATTTCATCGTTCAACGAGCACAGACGTCTTCCAAGTCTGCTGACACGCCATATCGCAATCTTCTCGATCTCTTTGTCGAGGATTTCACGACATGTTTGGAAACGCCGGACTGGCCTGCTGCTGAGCTTCTTCTCCGGTTGCTGATGCTGTCCATGTTCAAGCTGACCGAAGGCGACAAGATCCCTGCTCCGGTCAAAAACATGGCTCTGGAGGAATTGGGCGCCATAGGAGCTGTTCTCGCGCGGTTGCGCTCAACTGTCAACAAGTCGGCCAACTCACCCGAGACGACGGGCCCCGAAGAGCTGGACCACCTTTTGTCGAATCTATCGGCGGCGGCTCTCGCAGAAATGCCACCAGCGGAAGATTTTCTGTCCTGGACCGGACCTTTTAGATCCACTCTGGAATACCTAGGAGACAGGAGCTCTCAGGACCCTCATCTCTGGAGTGCTATATCATATGTGGTAGCCGATTGGTCGGGACGTGTCTGCAGGCTGTACACGGCGCGCTTACAAGCAGCCGCTACCATGGTGGTTACTGACGAAGATGCGGACGGCAGGAGTCGTGGCAACCGTGTTCAAGAGCGGCAGAACAGGGAGCTGGGACGGATCGCCTACCGGCTCCGTGTCATGATTGAGGATGGGCGAGGCTTATCCGGTAGTCGTTGCTTCCGGGCGGTTTCCGCTTCCCAGGCAAAACTATCCTACGCAATCGTCACGCTGCGCTCGTCTCTCGGTGGATCTTTCAATGATGTTATCAACATCTTGGCCATGGGCATGCGCAGCGATCAGGCCACAGTTCGCAGCAAGAGTCTTCGAAGCATTACGGAAGTGCTGGAAATCGACCCTACCATCTTCGACAACCCGGCTTCGGTCATTGGCAGGCTCATCAGAGAGTGCTGTGCCGACTCGTCCGTTCAGGTGAGGGATTCTGCCCTTGGCCTCGTCAGTCGCGCCATCACGCTGCGGCCCAATCTGGAGGAGACCATGATTAAGACGATCATCGACAGATTCATAGACTCGGGCGTAGGTGTGCGAAAGCGCGCCATCAAGGTATCCCGGGACGTGTACTTGCGCAACCAGTCCAAGGAAATCCGGAGCGACATAGCCAACGGTCTACTTCACCGTATCCAGGACCCCGACGAAGGTGTGCGGGAGTTAGCTCGACAGACCATTGAGGAAGTTTGGGTCACTCCTTTTGCCGAGACACCCGCATCGGTTGCGGGAGGAGTGGACGCGACCGCAAACAAGACGTCGTTGACAGACCATGTTGGCTTGATCCTGCAGACAGTTAAGACGGGAACTGTGACGCCTATCCTGGACAAGGTTTTCCAAGCCATTCTATCGCCCAATGCCAAAGCTGCGGCAACAAATTTTGGCGTTTGCAAACGCATAGTGGCCATCATGTGCGACCTCATTGACAACCCTGACACCGACGACCCATCCACACCATCGGGACGCGATGCCCTGCAGCTGATGATGATCTTTGCCAAGGCGGACCCACGGCTGTTCACCTTTGAACAAATTCGCCTACTGAAGCCGCACATCGCCAGCGTCAAGGATATCAATACTGCCGACGACATGGCTGTAGCCAGAGCAGTCGTGGTCATCTACCAGCGTGTTCTCCCCCAGTTGCCCAGTGTTCTGAAACCCTTTCTGGAAGAGGTTCGCGTCAGCCTGATGCAGAGCGTGCCCAAAGTCAGCAGAACACTTCTTGACGACACGATGGGCTGCCTTTGGGTGATTAGCGTCCTGCTCAAGGATCTAGATGGCCTTGGTCGCATTGTTATATCTGCCTTGCAGGGCATGTTGAAGGAACAGTTGCTGTCCGAAAAGGATCTGCTATTTGAGAAAAAGGCCATCAGGTTCTCCCGGTACGCACTGATCGTCGGCATGGCTGGGAAGCACTGCGACCTAGATGGCGGGATGGAAAAGTTCAAGGCCCACTTTCCAAAGTACGGCGTCACGTCCGTATCCAAGCTCATGGTTGACGTCCTCTGTCCATTCTCGATGCCCCCGTGGCCCCTGGCCATCCGAAGGACGGCCTTGGATGCCATCGGTCTCATTTGCCAGTCTTGGCCGCGCAATTTCGTCTTGAAAAACATCTGCACAGCTTTCCATACGGCCTTTAGCCAGCACGATCCCAGCTTGGAAGTCAAGATCATGCAGTCCCTAAAAGAGTTTCTGACGAAAGAAGAGCAGAGGTCAGAGACAGCTTCAGGTTCTGCCAAGGCAGCGAATGGTGGCAGTGGAGAAAGCTCCAAAGCGGCCCGTACAGGAGATGGGCCTGATAAGAAGAGGCAATTGACAGTCATGGGAGGCACAAATCACGACGATGTCGCCAGCGCGACCACCCAGAGGTTCCTCAGTGACATCACGAGGATTGCACTGGGCTCTGTCAGTGAGGAAGCCTATCTGGCCGCGGAGATTCTCGGGAGCATCAGCCGACAGGGTCTCGTCCACCCCAAGGAAACGGGTGTGACGATGATTACGCTTGAGACATCGACAATGCCGAAGATGGCTGAACTAGCATTCCGGGAGCATCGTGCACTACACAACAAGTACGAGACCGTTCTGGAGCGAGAGTACATCAAGGCCCTTCTCACAGCATATCAGTTTCAGCGAGACGTGATCCACGACGTTCGTGGGGCGACTGTGGAACCGTTCACGTCTAAGCTGCATCATCTCATGGATGTGGTCAAGGACAGCAAGTCGAAGAACCGCAGCCGGCTCCTGGAGAAGATGTGTGGACAAGTTGACTTTGAGCCGGGGAAGCTGGACGTGTCAAGACCGATGCCAAACCACCTCGAATTCTCACGATTTGTGGTGGAGAACCTGGCTTTCTTCGAGTATGTCACCGTCGGCGAGCTGCAGACAACTGTTACAACGATGGAGAGGCTGGTGCACACCACTGGAGTCTCGATTTCCCAGGCCATCGAGTCGGACATTTTCGAGTCAGCCGATGACCGGAAGAGCGCGACGGCCTCGATCGTTGCAGCGGGGAGTGGCGAAGAGCATGTCGAACCGTCCGGCTTTCCTTCAGGCCCTGCTCTGCGATACCCCATTGATGCCCTCCGTCTGCGACAGCTGGCCACAGGATGCATGGTTCTCCTCTGTGTGTGGGAAGCCCGGAGCTACCTATGCCGCCAGTACGGACTCAAACGCGACAGCAACAAGGCCAAAGTGCAGGCTCGAGACTTGACGCGGGCTCCCAGCAAAGTGCAGGGCATCACGGGGGACAAGTTTTGGGACGAGACAAGCACAATCATGAAGGGCCTCGACTCGCAGGAGCTCATGGTTGCACGCTGCAGCAGCTTGGTAGAGCTCCTGACGGTGGACTCGGAGTTCAAGCTGGATGACGAGGACATGAACGGCGAAGATCCGACAACGCCAACGGGATTGGAAGACGACGACGATCATGACCGCGGCCGAAAGCGAAAGGCGGGTGGCAACACTCCTGGCGGGCGGAAGAAGCGGCAAAGGTCCAACTCGCAGCGGCGAAAGCGAGGCAGACCGCGGAAGAACGCGGAGGTGGGAGACGAGGACGATGGTGAATTTGACGCATTTTGAGGTGGTGATTTCCCGGGCTCTTTCGTTGCGCTTGTTCAGTGTGGCAGAGCGGTCAAAACGCATAGGAACAATGGTATATGGCGTTGTACTCATGATGGATGCACAATAGTACTGCACGTTACGTAGCTTACGTAAATTCGGACAGAACACAATTCTCAGAAAATAATACACGTTTCTTGAGCCTCTGTCATTGACGTAGTGGCATTAGTATTGTTTCGATCTTAAAAATATCTTGCAAAACCGCAGGAGACATGGCCAAGACCAGCCCCTATTACTGGTATACCCAAAGCGAAAGCATACAAACAAGCGACGAGGGCGAGGCGTTCAAAGCCCCATCTGTCCCCAGTCCAAAAGGTATCCGTCCCCTTCCCCTGAATGTAGGGGGCCCAACAACTTGAAACGCCACCGGAAATGCTCACGCTGAACCTCGACAAGTGGCTTTGTCGCCGTCTCTTGTCGAAACAGCTCAACTCCTTCTCGTCCTTTCCCGAAGCCTCGTTATAACATCCCGCATTAATCCAGAATTAAGTAGTTGTACATTTGTGGTCTCACACCACCGTAATCGTGGACGAGTTGGGAGGGCTCATCTGTGCCTCCCTTTCCTGTTCGTCCTCAGGCTTCACCGCACTGAGGCTGCCGTATTCCGCCACTGTGCTGCGCTCGTCAAGGTGCGGCGTGCGCGGCTCCCGGTCAGATTCATCAACCGAAGACGCGGTGAACTCCGTCGTCCTTGACATCGGTGAAGAGTCGACGCTGGCTTCCTTCTTTGCCTTTGCCTCCTTCGCCACGGTGGCACTCAACTCCATGACCGTCGATGAGGGCGACGGCGTAGGAAACGCGTCCTCGGCCTTCATGCTCTCGGGTAGGACAACAGTGGAAGAATCAGTCACAACAGACCGCTTTGCCGGTTCCTCCACCGTCTCCGCCTCTGGTAGCGCAGACGGCGCAAGGAGCGCATACGGGCCTTGGAACGACTGGCGGAAAGGTGTGCTGGCTGCAGATATGTCTCCGAAATCGCTTTTGCCAACCCGGGATCTTCTAGCTGGGCTTCGCAGCGGCAGTGGCGGGGGAATCCGTTTTGGAATGGTCACCAGTGAGCCCTTTGCTTGGATAATCTGGGCACCCGTGGTCGGCACAGCTCGAACAGGTCGAGCAGCGGTGGTGGCCACTTCGAAAATCACAGGCTCCTCTTCCTCCTCGTCTTCCACGTCCTCCTCATCGTCGTCGTCCTCAACATCGTCGGCATCATCGCCGTCCTCGGCATCGTCGGCGCCGTCAACGCCAGAGATGATGGTTTCGTCACAGTCGCCGAAGCCGTCAGTCTCCTCATCTTCGTCGTCTGCGTCCGCGTCGCGATCGTCGGCAAGATAGTACTGGGACGCCGCATCGTCGTCAACATCCGTCTGGTCCAGCGTATTCATGCCGGTGTCAACTGTCAAGAGCACTTTGCTTGCCGGCCGACCATTGCCCGCATCCGGCAGAATGGCTGTTGCCAGAACGCGACTGTCCCGGCTTGCCTTCGGTGCAGTAGGCGAGACTGGCAGCGCCAACTCTGGCACTGATGCCGTGGAAGCGTGTCCATCTTTGCCGTCGTCAGAGTGGGTAGGACTGAAGGAAGTGTCTGGTGTTTCGGCCACGTCGGTCTGTGTGCACGCGTCATTCATAGACGTGGCTTGCGTACGAGTAGACATGTAGCTGGCCCGGCTTCCATGCTCGAGCGTGGCGTCCGCACTTTGACGGTTGAAGTGGGTAAAGACGGGACTTGTTGGGCTGGCTGCGTAGTCAAACTGGTTGCTTGAAGGCCGGTGCTTAGAACCAGCTTCCCGGATCTCCAAGCCAGCCATCTCCAGGGCAATAATGCCAAAGGGATCGGGGTCAGCAGCGTCGGGCAGTCCAAAACTGGACGCTTTGAGCGAAGTTGGAGATAACAGCGCCGGCGTGTCGGCAATATCAGCGTCGCCTGGCGCAGGCTGCATAGACAGTCGTTCCATAGTGGCCACGTCGAAGTCTGAGCGGCCCTCGGCGGCCTTGATAGCCTCAAACAAGGGCACGATTTCGGGAACAGATTTGCCAATGTTACCAGCTAATATGTCCAGAACGTCGATAGGTTCAGTGCCGCCGCTGGTATTGTCCTCTGAGTAGAACCGCTCGTTCTCGTTGGAGCGCTCGGTGACGAGCGAGCCGTGCAGCTGCGCAGGACGGTGCCGGCCACGGGCCTTTAGGTAGGTCAATACTGTATTTCCCATTTCGTTATTCCATCGAAAATCGTTCTCCAGTAGGCCGACAGTGGTCAGGGGCCCGACGGTCAGAGGCACATCGGTGCCGAGTGTGAGGCGTGGACGGGTAAACATCTCGAGAGCGGCGACGCTGTTAATGATGAGAACGCAGTCGTAGATGTCCACACCGATAACAAAGGCAAGGGTCGAGGTATGCAACATGATTCCCGACGGCGGAGACCATGTGCCATCAGCCTTGCGGGCAATAAGAATGCCGGAGCCTCCAGAGCCAGACATCCACAAGCCGGATCGCATGCACGAGAAAATAGCCAGACCAACGGCTTCCTGGACAACTCGGGGTGGAATTTTCCGTTTCACGGTGCCAACTGAGGATGTGGGCGAAGTTGGGTTTATGTCGTTTGAGCGTCGAGACGGGAACCGCGTTGATGAGAGGCTGGTGATGCTTGAGCGACTTGTCGGACTAGTGGGCATAGAATCGGCCAATTCATCGAAGAAGCCGTCCGCTGAGAGCGTCAGAGAGAGGGAAAGGTGTTGGGATGGGGGAAGCCTACTGCAGAATGACTTGAGGATGCGAGCCGCCTTTTCACACTCATGGTCGAGAGTTGTTGGCCAGTAAGCCTCCCGTCCCATCTGTCTAGGCACTGTAACAGACACGGGCCTCAAGGAGCCGGCATTGGCAGTGGCCGGAGACACGCTCAGGCTCCGGCCGATACCAATGCGGTCAGCCCAGCTGAACTTCTTCGAAGGGCGGTTGGCCTTGCTGGCAGGGGTGCTGCTGCTGCTGGCCCTCTTCGCAGCGCCGTCTCCAGCGCTGTCGGCTGGCTTTACCCTCTCCCAGAGCGGGAGCAGACTTGAGACGCGCTGCATGACGGGAGTCGGCTGTTAGTGGCGACGTCACAGAATGCAGCGACGAGAGCACTCTGTGAACGGGCGTCGAGGTAGGGAGGGGCCGTTGGTGATATACGCCGAGAAAATCAGGAGAAGGGGGGAACAGTAAGGCACAACAAAGGCGGCAGCGGCAGCGCGAATGGCAGGTGGAGCAGGTATAGCATCAGGAAGTCAGTTTGTTGCCGCGGAGGGCGTGTTCCCACCTGCAGGTGCGAAAGGAGAAACTGGCGCCTCGTGGGCTGAACAGGCGATTCAGTGGTGCATAGGGCGGTGGGGAAGAGAACGGAAAGAGGACGCAGAAGAGACGCCGGGCAGACTCTTTTTTGTGTTGCTTCTTGTCTTGCTCTCTCAGCCCAGCCCTCTGTTCAAGTATTTTTTGCTTTCTTTTTCGCCCTAGCGTCGAGAGGACGCAAGCAAGGGGAGGCCGATGGGGCCCACTTAGTGATGGTGTTGTATGAGAGTCTGGGCAGACGGGGATGGATGGAACCAGTGGAACGTGCGAATGAGTGCGGATGAGTGCGGATGAGTGTGAGTGTGGATGAGGGCGAATGAAGGAGGGAGTGAGTGTGAGTATGTGCGGATGCGGATGAGAATAGACGGAGCCAGACAGACAAGAAAGGCAGAGCAATGCCCAGAAAGATAAGAGGGCAGAGAGGGCAGAGAGGGCAGCTGGGAGAATAAGAAGAGAAGATGAAGTCCCAGAAGTCCCCAAAGTGCCGGAAAGATGCGATGCCGATGGAAGGTCGATAGCAAAGAAGGGGCGTTGGACAAAGTGCCTGTTTAAAGGAAGGAAGGATGGCGACGTGTGGGGCTGGATGGCCAAACAGAAGGCATTGGGGGAAGGACAGCCAAGCACTCACAGCACAAGGGCTAGCCTCCGTGTATCATGCCAGTGGCGGCTACATAGTATCTTACAGTACGGGGATGGACCGTGCGCAGTCACTGCACGCGAGCCCCACCACATACAGCGCCCGATGCTGGTCAAATGACGATAAAAGGAATGTGCGACCGCGAGAGTGGCAGTCAAGCAAGTTCCCAGGGAAGGTGCAAGTTGAAGGGCTGTTAGGACTGTGCCCCGTGGGGCGTATTACACCGTTTGATTACTGCGGGTGGGGTGGACGAGGGCGAGAGCAGGAGCGATGGTGAGTGCACGGCAGACCGGCTCTAACTTTCTCGAGACTACTCCAGGCAGACAAAACACAACCTGCTCAGTGTCGTATTCCTGTCACCATTACGCCGTACGGTTCTCGTATATGTAAGAATCATACTCAATTACGAGTACACACCGGCCCAGTCTTAGCGCCAGTTGGATGGCAGATACTACGACGTACTGGTCCGTACATAATAGTATGTATCTTGTATACGAAAGCGGAGTACAGACACAAGTGAGGCAGAGTCCGAGTTGCTCTTCTGTGCAGCCTGTCTCGAAAGCCTTGGCTGCCTTGCTTCGGGACGGGTGTTGAAGTGGCATAGGGGCCGAGTGTCTCCCTGGGATGCAAGGGGTCGGCAGCAGGTCCGTACTCCGTACTGTGTATGTTGCTTTCCATTTACGGCGTAACAGCCAACAACAGCCTTCTTTCCTGTTGGACCGGTTTGTTTTATCCTCATTCCGACGGCGTGTGGCTGACACGGAATGGGACAGAGTCAGAAGCTAGGAGCTAGGCACAAGGAACAAGGGGCTGCAGACTGCAGCTAGAATGCCAAAAAAGAAATACGTGCGAGGTAGTAGCGCGAGAAAGTACTCAAATAGGAGAATATCCTGCATCTTCCCGGACGTTGCTGTCTGTGGCTGGCACAGCCGCTTGCCAAGACCACCGGCTTCATCGATATATCTGACTCGAACGCCATGACCCGGTCGAGGAGATCGCGTCTACGAGTACGGAGTACGGGGTATGAGATTGGTCTACGTATGGCGCAACAGAGAGCCGATCTGCCACAGTAGCACTCAAAGGGTCTAAGCTTTGGGGTAGAACCCGCGCAGTTTCCCCTGCAGCTGATCTGAAAGTCGTGGCCGCTATGTATTGCTATTATTCCAGCAAGACGGATGCTTCACTGGCAGGGGTCCCATGAGAAAGGATCGGCAGGCGTATGCTACGGCGTACTCCGTCTTAGCCCAAATGGTCCATGGTGAGCAAGCCAGCGCCCAAAAGCAAAGAGAGATGTGCGCATTCGAATCGGGCACCCTGGCGCTACCTCCTTCCTGGAATGTGAGCGTGCTTGTACTCGTACATGTGGCCAGGTCTTTCTCGTGGTACCACTTGGGCATGGGTCTCGGCCAGCCACAGTGATGGGGTACCGACGAGAAGAGCCGTCCTCTTTAATCAATCCAAGACAGCTTGACAGGTGTAAAATACGCATACGACGGCGGATGGGTCGGGTGATAGCCCCACGGAGAGAAAGTCTCTCAGGCTGAAGCCGGCCCGTGTGCTTAGGATCACGAGATATCTTGCCTGGATTTCCTTCTAGATATATAAAAACGGCCTCTCGCGCTGGAACGGCCGGCACGGTACCCGCTGCCATCTTTGGCTCGAGACATGAAAAGAGATTTCCTTACATTCCATTCCAGAATTATCTACCCAAGATACTAATTCCTCACGACGTCCTGTTCTTAACGGGCCTGATGTGAGACATCCTAATTTCCCTCAGAACCGTTCAGGCCATTCCGCCTCTACCGTAATGAAAATCATTGGATTGTGCCGAACGGACTCCCGAAGGCGAGTGCGTGAAAAGCAAGCCAGTCCGGCGAAAGAAGGAAACATGGCGTGTGCGTGGTCTTCCAATGAAGCCTGCACCGCAAGAGGCAAAATAACGAAAGAAATGACAGCATTCCTTCTATTATTGCGGAGTCTCTTACAACGCATGCCCGTTGTGGTCTGTTTGCTCTTCTGGGAAGGCGGTGAAGGCGAGCCTGCCGAGCGGTGTGCGGCCTGGAAAGCGTGCCTGGATGGTAAGGCCGCCGCTTTTTCGCGTAGACGTGAGGGGACAGAGCCATGCAGCAAAAATCGAGACCGCAAAAACAGTTGCACGTGAGGCTCGCAAAGACGACGACCGCAAAGCTCAGCGCCAACCGAATAGACAGACAAGCCAGTACGCCACGCAAGAGCCCAAGCCCACAAGACCAGACGAGGCCGCTCCCATCGCCTCTTCCCGACGCCCTTGCGCTTTACTACGCAAATCTCTGTGATCATGGCCGACGTCAACATCCAGTATGCCCTCCATAGCTCGCCGCTGCTCAGAGCGTCCCCTTCTTCCCGGAGACGGCGTCGTGCAGCTTCATAGGCCGGCTTGCTAACAGCTTTGTTCCCCTGTGCAGAGAGCTTCTGCAGAAGCCGCGGAACGAGTGCACGTACGTTTTATATTTCTACTGGCCTGTTGGCGAACCTAGCTAACGAACTGTGCCGTCCAGGGAGTACGAGATCGCACAGCTGGTACGGAAGGAATTGAGCATCGGCCTACCTACCCTTCTGCTGACACGTCACAGGAACAATGGGAATTTAGCAACGGCCCGCTGTCCATCTTGCAGACAGCCGTCCGCACACACACGCAGGTGCTCATCAGCATCCGCTCGAACCGGAAACTGCTGGCGCGTGTCAAGGCTTTCGATCGGCATTGCAACATGTGCGGACTCCTAGCCTCCCTCTTTCACGCTTTTGTTCTGCTTGCTGACCGCATCCGACCTGTAGGATTCTCGAGAACGTCGTAAGTCATCGTCGGGCACGGCGGCTCGCAATGCTTGTCTGATGCATTGACTAACCACTGATGCCCTGCACAGAAAGAGATGTGGACTGAGACACCTGTGGCCAACGGCAAGAAAGGCCGGCCCGTGAACAAGGACCGATTCATCAGCAAGATGTGAGTGTCGAGTAGGCTGACGAATAACAGACGACGGAGGCTGACGGTGTGAACAGGTTCTTGCGGGGAGACAGCGTGATCCTCGTTCTGTTGAGTTGATACTGGCCAAGACTGTGCTTTACGAGAACCGATGACATCGGCGGCGCTATATTATGCTTTCCTTGCTTGCCTCGTCCGCTGCTTGCTGAGACGAAAGGCGGCCCCGTCACGGAGAGGCAAGGCACTCAAGTTGGACATGAAAGGAGAAAAGGCAAGGCAGGGGTCCAGTGCCACCCTTTACAACGGCATGGGGCATGTCTAATCAAATACCGGCAAGCATCATGAAAGAAAAAGAGACATTCTCTAGTCCAAGCCCTTCTACCGAACTTTGCCTCTTTTGTCTACGTGCTGTCCGGCCGGATCTATGCCTGGATTTCTTCCAGGTCGTTCAGGTCCAGGCCCAGACCCTTTGTCTCCCGGAGCTGGTTCAGCCGCTCCACCACCACGTCCAGCGACAACGTGGTGAGGTCGCCCTTGGAGTCGCGCACACGGATGCTGACGCTGCGGTCCTGCATCTCCTTGGAGCCGAGAACTGCTCTGGTTAGCTCAAACGATCGTACGACCGATCCCACCTCCGGTAGAAGTGTACGCACCAAAGATGAAGTTGTACTGCAGCACCTGTCCGTTGCGGATCTTCTTGTTCATCGTGTTGGCGCCCAGGTCGCTGTCGACGTAGAAGCCACGGGCCTTGAGCACCTTTTGCACCTCGCGCACGTAGTCCTCGGCGTCGGCCATGACGGGCACCAGCAGGATCTGCCGCGGGCTGAGCCAAAAGGGCCACTTGCCGGCAAAGTGCTCGCTCAGCGTGGCGATGAACCGCTCGAAGCTGCCCAGCACGGCACGGTGAATCATGACCGGCCGTGAGTAACCGGGCGCCAGTGTCTGAGCCGCCGACACCGTGAGCGCCTTGCTGTCGTCCTTGTCATCCTTGGTCTCAGCCTCGGCCGGCTTGGCCTCAACTGGTTTGGCCTCGGCCTTGCCATCGGGGTTGCTGCTGGCCGCGGTCATGTAGCTGAGGTTGAACTGCTGCGGCAGCTGGAAGTCCAGCTGCAGGGTAGCGCACTGGTGCCAACGGCGCAGCGCGTCCATGATCTGGATGTCGATCTTGGGGCCGTAGAAGGCGCCATCACCAGGATTCAGGCTCCACTCGGCGCCGCTCTCCTTGGTGAACTCCTCCAGGGCGTGCTGCAGCGTGGCCTCGGCCTTGTCCCACGTCTCGAGGTTGCCGAGGTATTTCTCGGGCCGCGTCGAGAGCTTGAGCCGGAACTTCATGCCCAGCTTGCCGTAAACGGTACGCAAAAAGTCGAACAGATCACGGATTTCCGAGCCGATCTGGTCCTCCTCACAGAAGATGTGGCTGTCGTCCTGGATGA
This sequence comes from Grosmannia huntii, assembly GCA_019925595.1. Classification (NCBI taxonomy): domain Eukaryota; kingdom Fungi; phylum Ascomycota; class Sordariomycetes; order Ophiostomatales; family Ophiostomataceae; genus Grosmannia; species Grosmannia huntii. The sequence continues at coordinate 36,975 of JADHKJ010000049.1, forward strand.
AACGGCGCACACGCGTCAGGCCAGACAGGGCGCCCGAGGCCTCGTTTCTGTGCAGGATACCGAACTCGGCCATGCGCAGAGGCAGCTCCCGGTACGACCGTTCCCTGGAGCCAAAGATGACACAGTGGCCCGGGCAGTTCATGGGCTTCAGAGCTGCAGCCAATGTTAGTTTCTGGACAAGAGGAAGCGGGGCTTCTACGTAGCAACAGCATACCCCACTGCTGCTTCTCGACCTCGAGGGTGAACATGTCTTCATGGTAGTCTGCCGCGAGTTAGCACGGGTCCTGTTCACGATACCGCACGGCAATGCAATACGCACGTTCCCAGTGTCCTGACGTGCGCCACAGGTCGGCGTTGAACATGTTGGGCGACATGACCTCGACGTAGTCACGCTTGTGGTACTCGGCGAGGATGAACGCCTTGAGCGCGTTGAAGATGCGCATGCCGTGGGGGAGGAAGAAAGGCGAGCCGGGCGACAGCTTGTGGAAGAAGAAGAGCTCCTGGTCCTGGCCAATACGACGATGGTCCTTCTTTGCGGCCTCCTCGAGGAACTTCATGTAGTCGGAGAGCAGTTTCTTGTCGGGGAAGGAGATGCCGTAGACCCGCTGGAGGGAGTCGTTCTTGGCATCGCCGAGGAAGTAGGAGGCGCTGTGCTATATTGGGGTCAGTTTTTTTCCTCCTGGCCTTCCATCCTCCCACTGACCTTTAGGACGGCAAACGCTTTGATCCGGCTGGTGTCGACCACATGGGGCCCGCGGCAGAGATCGATCAGCGGTCCGCAGCGGTACACGGTCGTGGAGGTGCCGTCGGGGATTTTGGACTCGATCAGGACCTGCTTGTACTTGTTGAACCGGAACATTTCGAGCAGGTCGGCCTTGGTCATGACAAGGCGCTCAAACGGCTGGCGCTCGCGCACGATGCCGTCCATCAGCGACGACAGGCGCTTGTGGTCGTCGTCCGTGACCGTGCTGTGGTGGTTCGGCTGACCCTGGCCATCCTCGGCCGGCATGCCAAAGTCATAGAAGAAGCCTTCGTCGGTGGGCGGACCGAAGCAGAGGTGGCAGCCAAACGCCTTCTCGGCCGCCTCGCCGAGGATGTGGGCGCTCGAGTGCCAGTACACCTGCTTGGCCTCGTCGTCCTCAAAGTCAAGCAGGGCCACCTGGGCGTCGGCCTCGAGCGGCCGCATCAGGTCCCAGAGCTCGCCGTCGACCTTGGAGATCACCGTTCGGTCGGCCAGCGACTTGCTGATTCCCCGGGCGATGTCGTACGGCCGCGTCTCCCAGGCCGTGCCCGGGATCGTCCGCCCGTCCGGCAGCGTCACCGTGATGGCCACGCGCGGCTTGCTCGCGAGCTCCGCGTCGGCTGCCGCCTTGAGTCGGTCGTAGAGCGCGATGCGATGCGGCAAAAAGTCCAGGTTGGGCGGCGGTCCGGCGTCCGCCACCACCGGCACCACCACCTTTCCGGCCTTGGGAGGGGCCATTGGGCACGTTTCGTTTGCGAGAAAGAGAGAGCGGGCGAACGGACTGGTCGCCAGCGGCTGTGTTCGAGATCGACTTTTCGGCGGATTTCTGGCCTTGGGGGCGTTTGCAGACCGACTTGACTCACACGAGAGAAGCTGCCAGATAGGGCAATATAGCACGTATTTTTCGGTGCGGGGTGTTCCTGCCCTCTCGGCCATGCCCAGGCCAGGCCAGGCGGGGCAGGCGCCACCTAGCGCGTGCAACACCTGATTGGGAGATCGTTCTTGCTCACAGCCTCGAACTTTACACCGCAACTTGAACGTCGCTGCTTCTACGATCTTACGGCCACGTCGGGCCTCCATGTCTAGGATACAAGCTTACTATATTATCGTGGTGTGCTAAATACTCTCATTTGTAATAGACAACGTCCTGTTACAGGGAAGCCCAGCTTCATTACTCTTCCTCTCATGCTCATAAATTCCCACCCAGAGAAACCGGCGCGTTCCGTCTTGTTCTGTGTTGCTGGGTTGCCCCGACCTGCGAAATGGAGAGGCGGTTTTCTAATGTATAATGTGTATCGTGACAATCGTAATGGTGCTGTCGGCGTTCAAATCGTGGATTGATCCTTGCCATTCTAGTAGGTGTGCCGTGAAACCGACAAGCGAAACTCCGAACAAAAATGAAATGGACGATAAAAAGACGGCCTTCCCAGTGCGCTTTTTCCCAACTTTTCCCGTCATCCGCTGAAATCGGGATACGTGTCCGTGACACCGAGGACATACTGCTCAAAGTTCGCCGAGTTTCGGATTCCGTTGGTGGTCTGGCGAGTCGGCGGAGGCGTCGGTGCCCAGTTGTCGTCGGTGGTGGCATAGAACAGGTAGCGCTCATACCGAGCATTGCCGGTCATGTAGCCGCCCAGACCCCCGTTGGCATTGTTGCCGGCAGCTGCACCGCCGCCCGGTTCGCCAGCTCCGTTGGCTTCTTCGTCGCTGCTGCTGTTGCTGCTGCCCGTCGGGCTCCCGGCCGGGTGCGATAAGATCGTCTCGCACTCAAAGTCGCCCTCGAGGTGTAGCCGCTGCAGCCGCGACATGCGGCCTCGCAGGCGGCGGAATAGGGACCGGAAGTTGCCGTTGAACAGCGAGATGCCGCCGCTGGGAGGCTCGTAGGCTGTCCGAGCCATTCCGCGGCCGCCCAGACGCAGCCGCTCCAGCGTGGCGGCGTGGCGGAGCAGGAAGACGCAGAGCTCGCGCTCGTCGCAGGCGATGCCCTCGAGCTTGAGGTCGGTCAGGCCAGCATAGCAGAAGCGGGTCCGCGGGGCACCAGCACAGCCTCTGTGGGGCGAGGCATCCCTGCCGGGATAGCTGCCGAGACTGAAGCTGCTGTCGCCGAGCAGCTCGAGGAAAGAGAGGATGAACTTGTCGCGTGGACGGACGTAGTTGTGAAAGGCCAGAGACAGATGTGTCAGTTGCGGCGCCAGGCGCAGCACGTAGCCCAGACCGTTGACAGCTTTGAAGCGAGCCGAGGGGTAGGTGGCGTTACTTGTGTCGAGGGCGAGGTCGAGTCGTTTCAGGCCCGCAAACATGCCGCCGCACTGGAACCAGAGCCGGCGGTCGGACGACTGCCGGAACATCTCGAGCGGCAGCCGATCGACGGCAAAGGTGCTCAGTCCCGGGCTATCACCGCCAGCGGCGGTCTTGTCGGCCTTGTGGGCGGCCGTGGCCTGCTGGAGGGCCGAGAGCAGCATGTTGAGGGTTTTGCAGGCTGAGGCGTGGTCCATCTTGCAGCATTCGGGCACGGTGAGGGCGCGGTGCAAAACCTCCAGATCGTAGGGCGAGCGCCGAAAGGTGACGGCCAGGTGGCGCAGGTTGACGAGGGGCCGCAGGGCAGCGACAATGTCGGTGACATCATACGTGTTGAATCCCGGCACGGTCCGGCGCAGCTTCTCGAACTGCTCGTATGTCTTCCACGTATGTGTGAGCAGAGCGGTCTGGCGCTCGGGCTCGAGCAGGTAGTTCTGGTAGTAGGCGGCATGGCGGGCGTTGTCGAGATGAATGTCGGTGAAGTTGAAGGTGATCTCCTTGATGCTAGTGTGCAGACGGTCGTGGCTGGCAATGGCCCGCAGTCGGGCCAAGTCGTCGCGCCATGGGAGGGCTGTGAAGGTCGGCGGCAGCAGGTATGCATAGCCCACTTCGGCGAGAGTGGGCGTGACCAGGCGGAGAGCCCGCACCGAGGCAGGATCGCAGTCCTCGAGTATCAGCTGGAGGAGCTCGATGGGCAGAGAGTCCATGGCTGGGAGCGCGCAGATGGAGCCAGCAACAAGGCCAGCACAGCCAGCAACAGCTAGCAAAACAGTCGACGGCTCAAAGGAGAGGAGGGGTGGTGGTGCAAGGACACGGAAGATGGCAGATCACGCGATGAGTTGGACAAGAGTGAGAAGATCCGAGGCCAGGTGACGAGTGTGGGTGCGAGGAGCCGTATATAGACGAGTAGAGAGGGCAGATGGAGAGCCAGGAAACCGAGACGAAGGACGGAAAGACGAAACCGGAGGCGACCCTAAACAGGGCAGGCCGTAAACTGGGACGAAGGAAGGAGGAGAAGACAAGAGAGCAGAGGAAGGAGAGAAAGGCGAGACGAATATAGAAATCGACGATGGCGAGAAATATCCAACGAGAACGGTACATGCATAGTATCGACGCACACCTACTCGCAGAAGTCGGTGAGCATGAGACAAGGCAACAGAAGACCCCTGTCGGCTTTTTGCTAACCAACAGAAAGGGCAAGGGGAAGGGAGGCTAACAACTCCAGACAGCGCTGTATCTTACGGTGTGTCTAAGCCGGACGAGCTGCAAGGGCTGGGGGTGGAGGCTAGAGACGGGCTTTTTTTTATTTTAACCTGGTTTCCATGCATGCATGCCGCTCGCTCAGGCACCGGTAGGAAGAGCTTCCATCGTTCTAATTGTTTTCTTTTATGTTTCCAGTGCCGGACAATGTAGCGGTGATGCCGGGTTGAGGGATCCGATTATCTGGTTACTGTGGTTGGTCTCAGCGTCCCGGCAATGGGGCCACTCAACGAGCCAGCGACCAGTCGATGACGGCCAGTGGCGTCGCAGCACGTCTGAGTTCGATTATGTTCTCGTGTTATTTCGTTTTTTTGTGCGTGCGCATGTGTGTGGCTTTTGCCTTTGCTTTGGGCTTTTGGTGTGGTTGTGTGGTTTTTGGTATTGCTTATTCTATTGCGCCTTTCATGGTACTTGCTTTTGTCGCTCTTCCGTTTCTCTCTCGTTCTTGTGGAGGGGATAAAGAAGCGGAATAGATGTTGATTGGTGGACACACCGAAGAGAGAGGGAGCGGGAAAGGATTGGCAGTGGGCGTCCCGAATGGGACGAGATTAGTCTGCCGGCCGAGGATGTGACGAGAGGCCAGAGCCGACAACAGGTGGCAGGCTGGACAGGCAAATGGCGGGAATCTCACAAAAACGATGCAATCAAAAGGCGGAGGAGGAATTGCCCATGTGGTCTCCAGAGTGGATGAGAGCTGGTTGGCGGGCTCCCAAGCGAGTGGCCTCTCACATCACATTGTTCGTTAGGCTCACCGCCAGAAGGTGAATGTGACACACCGGACAGGGCCAGCCTGAGGGGACCGGGGGGTTGAGGAGGGATAGGGAGAGAGAGGGAGCGAGAACGAGGAGGGGGGAGAAGGACAGAGAAGATGGAGGCGGGCTGGCCAAGTGCCCGGGAGGGGGGCGAAGAAGAGCTGAAAGGCGACTGATGCAACCGAACTGCAAGGCCGTATCTCCAATCTCAGCAGAGAGCAGGAAAAAGGGGGCGATGCGACGATGGGCAAGGAGGGAGGGCCGAAAAGGGCATCTGCGGTCTCGAATGGTTTCCGGAAGGAGCGCCCCGTCAGCCGACATTGCCCAGGCCCCGGGGCCACGTATTTACAGCGCATGCATGCATATCCCACGCAGCATTTGGGGGAGAAGGGGCGCGGAAGGTGCGTTGGGGTTCTGTCGCTAGAGTGCTCGTAGAGGCCGTCGCTGCTGCCTTGGCAGCTTCATACGAGCGAGGCACATAGCATGATTCCAGCAGGGCAGCAAGAGCCGGTAGGCTGCTGGACTGGCTGGCCAGCCCTGTAACGGCAACCCCGCTGTGGAACCCTCTGCCGACAAACAGTCTCGCCCGCCTGTTCTGAACCGCGAGTCGCGCCTGCCCCACCGGTGGCGAGCCGTGTGTGTTCGGTCGCTCCTGCTCTGGTGCTCTGGTAGTCTGTTGCTGCTCCCTGTAGCGTCCGGTCTTTCCCCTGTTTCTCTCCCCCGACGGCCATCACCACTTTGCAAGTCATCCGAATCCACGAATCCCCCCGGAATCACCACGCATCACCACGCATCACCACGCATCACCACGCATCACCACGCATCACCACGCAGCACGACGCATCACCGCATCACCACGCATCCGCCCGTGTCTCCCGTCGCTCCACCCGGCTTGTCGTGCGACGCATCGTGTGCGTCTGCGCCTGCGTCTGCGAATCGCTGACTTGCCCCGGTCAGCAAAATGAGCGCCTGGACGGGTTCTTCCACCACCTAGCAATGAGCTGCCCTGCCGTTGTCGTTCCGACAAATGCTATTTTGCAACTGCGATCGCGATCGCCATCCTCCTCGTCCTCTCCGACATCTGACATCTGACGTCTGAGCATCCGCTGTCAGCAGCATGGTGCTCGGCAGCTTTCTCAGCAGCAGCTCCAAGCGGCGAAGAGGCGGCAGCGATGCCTCCCGGGAGCAGAGGCCGGTCTCGTCGTCCAGCGTGAAGCAGCCGGAGGCCGGCCGGAACCGCAGCCGTAGCCGCAGCCGTGGCCGGAACCGTGACCGGAGCCACAGTCGAGGCCGCAGCCAGGCCAAAGACGGCCGCTCGCTCTTGCGATCCGGGACCACAACGGATGCTGTTGGCGGCAGCTCTGCCACTTCGTCCACCACGCGCACCGCTTCTGCCGGTGCGCCCGAATACATCTCTGACGAGGCGCATCTCGCCCCGCTCGGCTCCGAGGCACCGGACCTGCGCGAGCTCAACAGCAGCCTCGCAGCCCTGGCCGTCGTATTTCCGGACGTGCAGGTTGAGGTGTTCCGCGAGATGCTGGCCAATTTTGACGGCGAGTCCCGGTTGGCCCTGGTCGCCGATGCGCTGCTCAAGAACCGCGTGACCTGGGTCAAGGGGCGCTGGCGGGTGGCGGCTGATGCGCGGACAGCAGCTGTGGCCTCCTCGGCCTCGTCGACCTCAGCTTCTCCTCCCAGCTTTGCCCCCGTAGCCCCGGCCGAACGGTTCCGCAGCCCCGAGTACAAAAAGGCAGCTATGGCGCTGGCCTACCACGAGTTTATGGGCCTCTCGCGGTCGACCATCAACGCGGTCATGGCAGAGCAGAACTACGCGTACATGGACGGCCGCGATGCGTTGGTGCGGATCTCGGGCAAGTCGTGGCGGTTCGCGCTGTCGTCGCTCTTTTTGCGGCGCAAGGCGGTGACGAGTGCCGAGGCCGAGAACCACCCGCTCATCGTGTGGAAGTCGTCGGGCCGGGGATCGATCCTGCCGACGATCCGGACAACAGGCAACGCCGAGCTCGACGGCGAGCTGTTTGAGGCACTGATCGTGCCGCTGCGAGCACAGCGTCGGGCAGCCCAGGAAGACGCCGACCGGGAGCTGGCGAGCACGGTCAACATGGCGGAGGCCGAGGAAGCCGGGGCAACATACGACTGCGCGTGCTGCTTCGGGACGGCGACGTTTGAGGAGATGACGACGTGCAGCGGCGACGCAGCCCATCTGGTGTGCTTCCGCTGCGTGCAGCACTCTGTGCGCGAGGCCGTCTTCGGCCAGGGCTGGGCTCGCACGATCGAGACCGACAAGGGCACGCTGCGCTGCACCGCCGTCGACAGCACCGACTGCGACGGTGTGATCCCGGCCGACCACCTGCACCGGGCGTTGTTGGACGGACCGCGGGGCGGCGACGTGCTGCACCATCTGGAGCGACGACTGGCCGAGCACAGCCTCTTGGGCAGCGGCCTGCCACTGGTGCGCTGTCCGTTCTGCGCGTACGCCGAGGTGGACGACATCTACGTGCCCTTCCACGAGGCGCCGTTGCGGGTGCGGGTCGACAACCTGTACAGCCTCGTGTTTCTGATGCTGCTCTGCGGCGTCACGCCCGTGCTTCTGGTACCGCTGCTGGTTGTGGCCATTGTGGCGGCACTGCTACCTCGCAGCGGTGCGCTGGCCCTGCTGAGCAAGAGCTACGTGGGTGAGCAGCTGGCGGCAGCGGTGACGCGCTATCGAAGGCGGCGACGTGGCCAGCAGTTTCGCTGCCAGAGCCCAACATGTGGCCGTGTGTCCTGTCTGGGCTGCAGCAAGGAATGGGTGGACGTGCACGTGTGCCACGAGTCGTCGCTGGTGGCTCTCCGGACGCAGGTCGAGCAGGCCATGAGCATGGCTATCAAGCGTGTGTGTCCGCGCTGTCACACGTCCTTTGTCAAGACGGCCGGCTGCAACAAGCTGACCTGTCCGTGCGGCTACAAGATGTGCTACGTCTGTCGACGCGACATTAGCGGCAACGACGGCCCCGATGCTGGATACCGCCACTTTTGCGACCATTTCCGTCCGCACGGCGACGGCCGCGCCTGCAACCAGTGCCGCAAGTGCAACCTGTGGGAGACTGAGGACACCGAGGCCGTGCTGGCAGCCGCGCGTGAGGAGGCCGAGCGCAAGTGGATGGAGACGGAGCGACGTGAGCTCAGCCAGTCGGAGCGCGCCTTTCTCGAGACCGGCATTGCGGCCAAGACCACGCCGGCCAGTGCGGCCACCCGGCGACTTGTAGGCAGCGTGTTGGGCGAGAAGGGCGGAGCAGCCGTTGCGAGTGTGGGGGAATATGGCGACGGCGAAGTGCTGACGCGAGGCAGCAGCGTGCGACTGCCTTCGATGGCAGAGCTGTTGGACTGGCTGCTGGAGAGCGTGCTTGTATAGGTTTGGTGCGTTTGGTCGGTTGGGTTCGGTTGATTTGTTGCTCTGTTGGTGTTTGATCCGTCCTCTCAATCTGTTGATCCTATCATCTCTTTTCTCTGTCTATTCTTGTTTCTTGGGACGGTGTTATGGCTGGATTTGGAAAGACGCTAAAATCATTCCTTAATGCTTGTATGATCAGCATAGCAGCATTGCGATTGAGACTGCACTCTTGTTTTTTTCTCTCACTACTTGTCACTTCCTCTCCTTATTCTTGTTCTCTTTCCTATCTGTCTCTGTCCTACGCTCCCTATGATTACGTAATAGCAATAAGATACTGTATGTTGTTTTCAAGATATCTTTGTCAGCAAAAAATACAAGCAGAGGATTCTGCCCTCCTTACGTCCTTGATTCTGTCCTCTTACGTCCTTCTCTTCTCATCCTCCTCCCCTCCCTACATCTTACTCTTCTCCAACACCAACTCGGCCGCGGCCCCCGCAATGGCCAGCTTGCCGGTCTCCTTGACGCGCACCTGGAAGATGACGCGCGACTTCCGGGGGCCCTCACGCCACATCTCAGTGACGAGCGTCTGTCCGGGCGTCACGGTGCCAGCAAAGCGCACCTTGATGTTGCGAAAGGGCCCAAACTGCTCGTAGACAGCCCGGCCGGCAAAACCAAACGAGCAGAGCCCGTGCAGGATCGGCTGCTTGAAACCGCCCATGCTGGCAAAGGCCGGGTCGACGTGCAGCGGGTTGTAGTCGCCGCTGAGCCGGTAGAGAGCCGCCTGTTCGGGCGACGTGGTCGCCTCGACAATGACATCCGGCGCCCGGCTGGGCGGCGGGTTGGCTGCCGTGGCTGCGCCGCGATCCGTCACCCGCTTGGCACCGCCGAAACCGCCGCAGCCGCGCAGAAACACCGTCGTCTCGTTGTAAAACAGCTCGCGGCCCGTGTCGGCGCTGATCGTCGTGATGCCGTTGCGCACAATCGCCGCGCTGCCCTTGTCCACCACGTCCAGCAGCTGCCCCGACGAGAGCAGCCGCCCCGACGTGGGCACCGGGTACTCGCGGATCTCCAGGTACTGCTCGCCGTGCAGCAGCATCATCGGGCTGAAGTTGGGCACAATGTCGTCAAAGCTGTACGGCAGGTCCGCGTCGAACTGCGGGATCACTCCAAAGGTCGGGAGCACCTGGAAGTCGTCTGCTCCTTCGCTGTGACGTGTCAGGAAAGGAGATGGGCAGAGAAGGAAAGGGGGAGACAGAAACTCACAATATGTACTTTAGATCCGTCCGCTTGGCACCCACGCCCAGATTGTACAGCATCACGTCGCGCTCCTTGTATGAAAACTCCGTCGGCTCCGACCTCTCCTTCTTGGCATTCTCGATGGCCAGCAGGTAGTTGGGCTGGTCGGATTCAGACTGCAGGCGAAAACAAAGCGTGAGATTCATATCTACCTAGTTATACACACTCCTCATACCTTGGCCTTGAGCTTCTTCTGCTGCTCCAGCGTGGCAAACACCCACTTCAGGCTGTCTTCCGCCTTGGTTGGGTAGTCGGCACGGCCGTTGTCAAAGTCGACAATCTTGCCGAGCTGTTGGGCCACCTCCTCGGCCGTCAGCGCCTTGTCCTGAGCAAAGGACACGCCGGCCGACCGCTGCCACCGCGTGCGTCCGGCCCAGCCGCTGCCAACCTCGTACAGGCCGCCCGTCGGGTTCGACGGCACCTTATCGCTCGACAGCGCCAGCACCAGCGGCGCAATGTAGTCGGGCTTAAACGCCTGCACCAGCTCCTCGGGCAGGATCGTGCGCGTCATCGCTGTGCCCGCGTTGGGCGCGATCGTGTTGACGTAGATGTTGTCCTTGGCGCCTTCGACCGCCAGCGCGAGTGAGAGCCCGAGGATGGCGCACTTGGCCGCCGAGTAGTTGGCCTGTCCAAAGTTGCCGTAGATGCCGCTGGTCGACGTTGTGTTGACCACGCGCCCGTACTTTTGCTTGACAAAGTACGGCCACGCCGCCTTGGTCACCCGGAATGTCCCGCGGGCGTGCACATTCATCACCGCGTCCCACATCTTCTCGTCCATGTTGGCAAACGCCTTGTCGCGCAGGATGCCCGCGTTGTTGATCACAATGTCGATGCGGCCAAACGCGTCGATGGCCGCCTTGACCACCACGTCGCCGTCCTCGGCCGACGCCTTGACGCCCACCGCCTTGCCGCCCAGCTTCCGGATCTCACCCACCACCGTGTCCGGGTCGGCCAGATCGTTGACCACCACGGCCGCCCCATACTTGGCAAACGCCAGCGCGTACGCCCGCCCGATGCCCGCACCGCCACCCGTCACCAGCGCCACGCGCCCGGCAAAGCTGACCGGCTTGCCGCTGTCGTTGGGCCCCAGCTTGACAGAGTCCTCCAGCAGCGTGACAAAGTCGTTGGGGCCCGTCGGGTACTGCGCCTCTGCAAAGTCGCTGACCTGGTCCCACTTCTTCAGCACCGCGCCCGGCGTGTAGCTGTCGTCGCACTTGAGCAGCAGTCCGCCTGCCCGCTGCCACCGCAGCTTCGACACGTGGCCGCCGCCGATCTCAAAAACCGCGCCCGTCTCGGACTGGTTGGACTTGTGTGCCAGCACCGCCACCACCGGCGCGATCCAGTCCGGCTTCAGCACCGCCGCCACCGATCGCTCCAGCAGGTCCTCCGACTCGCCGCTGGCCGCTGCCGGCGAGATCGCGTTGGCCAGGATGTTGTACTTGAAGCCCTCCTTGGCCAGCGTCTCGGTGAAGCCCACCATGGCTGTCTTGGCCGCCGAGTACGCCGCCACGTTGGCCGCCCCAAAGAGACCCGCCGCCGCCGTCGTGTTGATAACCCGGCCAAACTTTTGCTTGCGGAAGTGCGGCCATGCTGCCCGCGTCACCTTGTATGTTCCCCGGACGTGCACCCGGATGGTCGCGTCCCAGTCCTCGTCTGTGGTCTCGGCAAACGGCTTCGACCGGATGATCCCGGCGCTGTTGATCAGCACGTCGACGCGGCCGAAGCTCTGGATCGCTGTCTCGATGATGTTCTCGCCATCGTCGACCGAGTCGTAGTTGGCCACGGCCTGCCCGCCGGCAGCCTTGATCTCTTTGACCACGGCATCTGCAGGCTGTTGCGAGCGGACAGGGTCAGTTCTCTGCTTTCCATTTCGAGTCGACTCCGTCGCTGGCTTACCTTTTTCGATATACTGCTACCGCCCGTCTTGGGAACACCAATGTCGTTGACGACAACCTTTGCTCCTCGTGAGCCAAAGTAGAGGGCATACGTCCGGCCGAGGCCACCACCGGCACCTGTGACGACGACGACCTGGTCGTCGAAACGCAGCTGGTTTGCCATTTGGGTGGATGGGGATGACTGAGAGAAACAGAAGAGGGGATGACGTTGGATGGCAGATGATGAAATTCACGGTACTGAGTGAAGAGAAGAAGCAGAAACGGACAGTCGACAGACTTTCACCAAATGCTAAAAATGGGCGGGAAGGTGACACGGCTCTGGGGCGCGCCTGCTATTTATGAAGGGACGGAGGATGACGAAAGTCAAGCTCGCCAGTCTGCAGCCGAGGCACATTGGCTGCTGTGCTCCCCGGATTGGCCTTAGCCCCAGCAACGACGCAATGGAGAATGGGCGGCCGATGAGTGCCTGTGATTGCCGAGCGGGGGGACGCACTACTCGGTTTCTTAGCGGCGAGCGGCCCACTGCGTCGCCCCATATGAGCCGACGCAATACGCACTGTGTGTACAAGTGGGGTTGGCCCCTCAACTGCTGACACAAAATGTGTTGGCCGGTCATCTTCACATGTTACCGTACCGTGCGCCGTACAGTACGGCATTTCGTCCTCCAGAGGAGCATCATGAGGTTGAGATATGTGCTTAGTAAGCGATATGACAACAGGTCCAAGACAGCTGAGGCGAAAGCTCCTGGAGCTGTCTAACGCTGTCTGGAGATCATGAGACGGCTTATATGGGCAGGCAGTTGAAAGGGTGTTGGGCGTAGGACAGACTAGCGCCAGAAGCGTATATCCTAAACATCTATCCGCCTGTTGAGTTTTGGCATTGGTATCTGTGTCTACGAGGACCAGGTGAAGGTATCTTACTTTACAACGTCATGACGTCCACGCCCGACGTCCCGCTGCAGTCGCGCATTGTCGACGACAAGTCGCCCGTCTGCATTCCCTTTATCCTCGACCGTCTTGCTGTGTATCAGGAGCAGCAGAAGCTTGACCAAGACCAAGACCACAACCAAGACCACAACCACCACCCTCCCCGACCCTTTCTCGTCGGCATCAACGGCGTCCAGGGCATCGGTAAGACCACCCTGGTCCGCGCCCTGGCCGAGACGCTGCAGCACCGCCAGGGCCTCGAGACGCTCGTCGTCAGCATCGACGACTTTTACTGTCGCCACGCCGACCAGCGCGCCCTGGCCGCCGCCCAGCCCGACAACGCCCTCGTCCAGGTGCGCGGTGAGCCCGGCACTCACGATACGCCGCTGCTGGCCGCCTTCTTCGACGCCGTTTGCGCCGGTGCCCCCGTCCGCGTGCCCCAGTACGACAAGGCCGCCTTGGCCGGCCAGGGCGACCGTCTCGCGCCCTCGCCCAACCACCCCGGCCGCCTCGTCAACGGACCCACAGACCGGCCGCTCCAGGTCGTCATCCTCGAGGGCTGGTGCGTTGGCTTCCGTCCGGCCGATCCCGCCGTCATCGAGGCAAAGTGGAAGGCCGCTGTCGCTGCTGAGTCATCATCCTCCACGTCAACCACCTCCCAACTACACAAACACAAACTCGAGCACCTCCTCTTTGTCAACAGCCAGCTCGCCGCCTACGACGCCGCCGTCACCCGCCGCCTCGACGCCTTCATCCACCTCGACGCCCAGCAGACCCCCTTCGTCTACGCCTGGCGCCGCGAGCAGGAAGCCGCCCTGCGCCACGACCGCGGCTCGGGCATGACCGACGACCAGGTCAACCGCTTCGTCGACGCCTACTATCCCGCCTACGAACTCTTCGCCGACAGCGTCCGCCAGGGCCTCTTCCTGCCCGATCGCCCCGGCTGCCAGCTGCGCCTTGTTGTCGGAAAAGACCGCCGCGTCCAGGAGACCATCGTCTTGTGATCACTCGCATCTGTCCAGGTAGAACAGTTCATAAGAATCGATAACGTGTTTCGGCAACAGACAATGCCCAGATCGTCGTCATATAAGCTATAATGGCTTCCCTTCCTGCTGCCTACACCCCTGCCGCTTTTCCGCGCATCATCCCCTCTCCTTCGTGCTTCAACGTGTCCAAAGTGCAGTCTATGCTCTCCATCTTGTCCCGCACCAGTTCCTCTCGCTCCGCAATCTCCGTCTCAAACTCCGCCACCTTCCTTCGCTTCGCCTGTCTCTTCTCCCGGATCCTGTTGGACAGCTCCGAGAACTGCGTGAGAAACCAGTCTCCGCATTCGTCCCATTCCTGCATCGACATCTCTGTGAAAAAAAGGTGCTGGCTGTTGCCGTCCTTTCTCTTGTGCTGCACAAGCCGTTCCTCCAAGGACAGCTTGGGTGGCGTCGTCGCTGCTTGCTTCACTGCCACTCGCGTCGGGTCGTGGTCGAAAGGCTCGACCCTGAGGTCCGAGTAGCTCATCTGATGCAGCATGCTGTCGTCGTAGTCCAGGCTATTCCGCCGCTTACGACTCGTCTTCTTGTCACGCCGACTCCCGCCTCCACCAGCAGCCCGTGGAGCTGAGCTTTCCAGCAGTCCTCTTGTCAGCGGTACTCCTGACGGTGGCAGCGGTGGTGGGCGCCGCGGTGGAGAGTAGTGTTGCCGTGGAGTCTGCTGGGTCGTTGCCTCGTCATCCAGTGACAGCCCGTCGCTTTCATCTTCCGATCTCGCCGCCTTCCCCGGTGTTCGTGCTAACGGCGTTTCTGCCTCGCGGAAATAAACAGGCTCACGAAGACCAGCCTCTGGTGCCATGCCTCCTCCTACCGCCTTGGCCTTGCCGTCCCGTCCCTGACGGATTCGCCGTTCCGGCGACCCGCCCTTGACATCCTCGTAGTTTCCGCCGGCCGGCCGATCAGCAAACGATGGTCGGCCTGTTGCTGTCCTAGCCTCACGCAATGTCTGTCGTGGGTGTTTCAAGAAGGGCCCTTGCCTTGTAGGGGACCCGTACGGCGGCCTCTCGTAGAGGTCATCCGCCCGGTCTGGCGCATCTCCTGCCGCATTCCTGAGCCCTCCTCGGTCTCCAGCAAGAGGGCCGGTCGATTCATCTACCAGGTGCTCATAGCGCTGCTGCATCCGTTGCTGCTGGACAATGTCTTCGTACCGGCCACGGCTTGCTCGTTGCTTTCGGGCTGTTGCAGGTATGCTCTCCGCAAACATAGAATTGATGCTCGATTCTTCCCAGATCTGCTGCTGGGTCTGCTCCGAAGAAGGAGGCGGCGACCTTGTCCGGCGGACAGATGGCTGTCTCTGAACCTGTAGCTGTTGCTTGGGCGCTGCAACTGCCGGGAGTGCGCCGGCTTGATGGCCGAGAGTCGCACTGCGAACCGGGACAGGAACAGGGATCTTGGCTGCCTCGGCGAGCTGCTGCCGTGTAGACAGTGGCGGTGGCGGTTGTGTCGGCTGTTGCGCAGCAAGCTGAGGCGACACGTCGGGGCTCTCGTTGGTTCCGCCATTGTCATTGCCATTAGGATCTGAGCTTTGCATGTATCGCAACATTTTGAGTTGCGTTGCTGGCATCATCGCCTTTCCGATGCGCGAAAAACAGCTGCTGGTGGCGGCACCACTGATTATTGGGGAGTCTCTTGTGTGGAGTAGCTGGCAGACGAACGCCACGGCTGCACACGGTGAGAGAACAAGATTGCGTTGAAATGGTCTTTGGACTGGGGCCAGAGCTCAGTCTCCTTCGTACTCGTATTCCGTCTGCACGCCGTCAAGCTGTGTTTGGACCAGGAGCAAGACCTGCTGCTTTGAAGAGGGACGAAGAGGGTCAATACTCCGTACAGAGTGCAGCGGGCTGCTTGATGGCTCAGCCCGGGCGCGTAGGACGTGTTGGGCACAAATCCGCTCGACGCGATGTGGATTGGTGAGGACGAAAAGTGGTGACGAGAGGCAGAAGCACATTGTACTCACTGGCTTCGAAGGCAATCGCGACGAAGTCAGGTGAACTGCAGGCAGTTCCTTCCCTAATGGTTGGGAACTCTGGCACTAGCGCGTATGGATATCGCCGACCCACATGGCTGCATATGGCAAGAGAGGCTGTCTTCATCACATTCGTTCTAGAAGAGCCAATCCTCAATGAACTTGCATCTTCGGTGAGATTGAATTCAAACTAGCCTCGCAGAATCAGGTCTTGAGCATCTGTACTTGCTCCTCGTTAAGACTCATCTCAACGACGTTTGTACTGCATAACGGCTTCTTAGCTCATACCGCTCATTTCGTTGTCCTATTGGTGTCAAGGAAGCCACACAGTCTACAGAGTACAGAGTACTCGTTCAGCCCAGTGCCACTTCACCGCTATGTCGAACGGCTGACGGAAATGACTCCATCGCCCCTGTATGAGGCACGGCGCTGCTCCGTAGTCGTTGGGCCTTTATCTCCGTACAGTACGATATATTTATGCACTATGAAATAACGTTCTTATGTTTATTATACTCTGTATGTTGAAAATACCGAGGAAATGTGAAAGGTACTCCGTACGACAATATAGAACCTCCTTTTACGGGCGCAAGAGGTGCCATTCACTCAGTTGCAGTATAGTTTCATTCTCTGGGCTGCAGGAGCCTGTGGAGGCTTAATGTCGGCTAAAGTGACCTTGTAGCTGAGTTTTCATTCACTTCGTGCTCTTTTTGTACGACGTAGTGGCTCGAATATAAATCAGGGACTTGGTTGAGTTAGCAGAGATCGCAGAAATCGCAAATTTTCACCCCGCCTCACCAACCTTCATCGTATCAAGTTTCTGTAAACTCATCATGTGTAAACGAGCGTTTGAGCATACAACTGACCTTTGTCTAACGAGTGGGTTATAATGTCTAACGGGCAGATTATGAGCTACAGTCAGACGCACCCAAAGACGTCGCTAAGCTATTACCAGCTTATTTGCGAATCCGGTGGCCTGAACTGGAAGAACAACCTGTGTATTGCTGGCGTAAGTAAAAAATAGAGCTACGGATTCGTCCTAGGCGACGGCTAACGAAACAGTTGGCACCCTGCTTGCAATGCGTGCTGAAAGCGCATGTAGACGTCTTAAATAAGCACCCTTGCATCAGAAGCAGCAACAGCTCGGTTCGATGCATAGCCTGTATTGCGGACAATCAGACCTGCAGCCCAGTGAGTGTATCTGGTCTTGCGATTGGCAACGAATGCTAAAAATCCGCATGGCTAGATCCCGGACGGTCTGATTTCCTTGGCCCAATCTAGCAGTTCGCCGCTGTCACCTTTAACGAGTTCGACGCAGGTCGTAACGATCGAGATGTGGTGGCAGACCCCAGTACGGCACACTCGATCGTTCGCCGAGTGAAGGCTTTGTCGACGGCGTGTCTAGCTTTCAAATGGGCCCTAGCAGAAGACGCCACCTTCACGGTAGAATGCAACGATGTTCACATGGCTATGAACCGGGTTTGGTTTTGTGCGCCCTGAATAGGATGCCCACGATTGATTTGGAAGAGCTGAGGAGACTGAAGTCCCAGCCCCTACTTGACGTCCTGAAGAAGGCCTCGTTCGCTTTGATACTCTTCATTGGTGCGCTGGACATTATGGTGAGTGTCCCCCACGAAGTACTCGCGTAGACTGGGCAACTAACTGATCGGCAGGAGGACGTCGATACCGTACAGCTGTCCGCGACAGAGCGGAGTGAGGCGGAAGAGGCTGGCCGCAATGGCACGCTCCACCGTAAGCTTGGAGGAGATAACTCTTGAGCTTCGATCTGGGACTGTTGATGTTGCGCTACTATGTAGTTTGTATGGCCGACAACGGCGCTCTGAACGATAAGATTAGAGGCAGCAAAATACGTCAGCGGGGCAGACTTTTAACCCATATTTCCAATTTCCAATCAACTTCCACATGCAATTGTTCGCCACTTATCAAGCACTTCTAACCTTCGAGGAACAGAATACGCTCCCGAAAACACATACGTTTACTCAACCACCATGGCACCGACGCTGGATGTGCCAGAAGCCGTCGAAGATGTCCTTGCCAACCCGCTGAAGGCAAAGCCACAACTCGTTGCCCCTGAACCAGAGCACTGTCCCGGCCCCGAATCCGAGCAGGCTGGCCAGGCAGATTCGTGCGCTGGCTGTCCGAACCAGCAGATATGTGCCTCCGCACCAAAAGGACCCGATCCAGACATCTCCCTCATATCAGCACGGCTAGAAAATGTCAAGCACAAGATTCTCGTCCTCAGCGGCAAGGGTGGCGTGGGAAAGGTGAGGATGAACACGGGAATCGATGATGGCATGATTACTGACAAGTACCCGATCCAGAGCACATTCACAACACTGCTGGCACACGCCTTCTCCGCAAACCCAGACAACAATGTCGGCATCATGGACACGGACATTTGCGGACCGAGCATCCCCAAGATGATGGGTGTGGAGGACGAGACCATACACATGAGCAGCGCAGGGTGGTCTCCGGTGTGGGTGTCGGACAACCTGGGCGTGATGAGCATACAGTTTATGCTGCCGAACCGAGACGACGCTGTGATTTGGCGCGGGCCGAAGAAGAACGGACTGATCAAGCAGTTCCTCAAGGACGTCGATTGGGGCGACCTCGACTTTTTGCTGGTGGATACGCCGCCGGGCACGAGCGACGAGCACCTGAGCGTGAACTCGTTCCTGCAGGAGAGCGGTATCGACGGGGCGGTGATGGTGACGACGCCGCAGGAGGTGGCGCTGCTGGACGTGCGGAAGGAGATTGACTTTTGCCGCAAGGCCGGCATCCGCGTGCTGGGTCTGGTGGAGAACATGAGCGGGTTTGTGTGCCCCAAGTGCCGGCACGAGAGCCAGATCTTCCGGGCGACGACGGGCGGCGGACGCGGGCTGGCCGAGGAGATGGGGCTGCCGTTCCTGGGCCAAGTGCCGCTGGATCCGCGCATCGGACTGGCCTGTGACTACGGCGAGAGCTTCTTCGACAGCTACCCGGACAGCCCGGCATGTGGTGCGCTGAAGACGGTGGTGCGGGCACTGGCACTGCAGCTGAAGCTGGACCCGGGACAGGTTCTGCCCGACGACTGACGAAAGTTGAAATGATATCCCAAGAATAAAAACAGCAACCGGTCAATATAGAATGTCCTCTCAAGCCGTTCTGTATCCCTGATCCTGATGTGGAAAGCAAACGCCTCTCCAGAAGAAGAATCGCAGTGATCGCCTCAGACAGAGCCCAGCCTGTGAGGCAGCTCCTCGAGGTCCTCGGCGGACTCGATGTCGATCACCTTGCCGACCTCGCTCGTGTTGCGCATGAGCTCCTTGGCGCTGGCGTACAGCATGCGCATCTCGTTGTTGGACGTGATGGGGAGGTAGTAGAGCAGGACGTAGGGAACGGACATCCGGCCAGAGGGCTGCGATTCACAGAACGGCCAGGTCAGCAGGTGGGCCAACCGCGGCAAACACAGCACGGGAAGGGAGAGCGACATACGAGGGTCATGGGGTAGCTGAGAAGCACGAAGCGCGGCGAGTTGTCGGGCAGGTCGTCGGCGATCTCGTTGAGGCTCTTGTAGACGGTCTTGTCGGCATCCTGGCGGATCTCCTTGGAGACCTTGTCGATGAGATCTGGCAGCAGGAAGGTGAGTATGGCGTGTGCACGATAAGGAGGAAGCCGTGGACGCACAGATCACGGCTTGCGGATCGTTGGAGCGCGACGTGCTAAGACGAAACTTGCGCAGCTTGTCCTTGGTCTCTTGCGAGAAGGTGTACAGTCTGGCTTCGGAGCTCTACATTACATGGCCCACGTCAGCGAGAAACAGCAAGAGGGGCAGGGGTGTTGGGGGGGACGGCGCACCATGGCGAATGACCGGGACAGCGATGACCGACGCGGCGTGTCGAGAGAGGGAGGAGAGTGTCGGACACGCGAGAAGGCCGTCGTTCAACGGTTGGCGGGTGACAGCAAGAATGCACAGCTCGCCACAATCGCGGGGGCGGGGAGAGGCCCAATTGAGAGGGCCGCTAAAGCCGAGAGAGCTGTCTGCAGTGGATTATTACGGCGCTTCTGTTTTGAGCCAAACGGACTCCGGTTTTCCATCCGTCTACCAAACCAGTCCGATTGCGTCACGCGCTTTTCTTCGGCGCTCTTTTGCTCTTTTGCTCTTTTCTCTTCTTTCTCCTTCTTTCCGCATCCGCCGCCTGTCCCCAGATGTCGTTGCGCCTGTCCCAGATCCTGCAACACCTGTCCGTACCGTCTTCCCTGCTCTGCTCGTCGTCATCCCCGTCGCTCTACCGAGGCACAGCCGCTGCGACTACTAATAGCAGCTTCTCCTTCCTCACGGCCCGATCCACCATGGCGGTTCCGTCGGCGGCTATCTACAATGCCAGCAAGCCCATCCATACGGCGGCCTGTCTCATTATTGGAGACGAGGTGCTGGGCGGCAAGGCATGTTTATTTCATACTTTGTCGCAGAGGAGGGGCGGCTGGATGAAGATGTAGACTGTCACACCGACAAACTGACCAATGAAACGGCCTTGAGCTTGTTTAGACGAAAGATGTGAGCTTCATCACCAGCAGGGGCCAGCAGACTAGCTTCACCCCCTTGTCCACAGCACGAGAGCACTGCAGCTGACGGCTTGATCGCCTTTTTGTTTCCCGTCGAGACACACGGCAGACCAATTCTACCTACGTGGCCCAGTGGTGTTTCTCGCTCGGAGTTGTAGGTCCTGGCGAGCGAGCCTGTGCGAAAGGGGAGCAGAGTGGGCTAACGGACCGCCTTTCTTGGACCCCTGGTGCTTCGGGGTGTCTGAGAGCGGCACTGCTGCATAGACATTGAAGAGAATCGAAGTGGTTGAAGACGACGAGAGTCAAATCATCGAGGCCGTCCGCCGAATGAGCGCCAACTATGATTTTGTCGTGACCAGGTGAGAGGGGAGGGGAAGAAAGAAAGCAAGAAAAGAGAGATAAAAAAAAGAAATAAAAAAAAAGAAAAAAGAGATGAAAAGCAAACGAGATGGCGTACTGACGGCTCATCTGCAGTGGTGGAATAGGGCCCACGTAAGTAACGAGAGTGCAGACCTGACCCCCGGAGGTCCCTCCTCGTTCTCACGTGGCCATCGGCAGACACGACGACATTACGTATCCGTCCGTGGCCAAGGCCTTTGGACTGGAGCTGCAGTTGTACCAAGAGGCCTACGGCCGGATGCGCAAGCTCTCGCGGCCGCGGCCGTCACAGCCACCGATCGACTGGGACGTCGACTCGCCGGAGCTGCGAGCGCGCCTGCGCATGGTCGAGCTGCCGACGGACCCAGCCCTGGCGTCCGACCAGCAGTTTGTCTTCACGCGCGAAGACCTGTGGGTGCCTGTGTGCGTGGTGAACGGCAACGTGCACATCCTGCCGGGCGTGCCACGGCTGTGTAAGTTGGGGTGAAGAGTTGTTGCTGCTCGCGTGTCTCCAGCTGACGACCAGTCGAAATGCTGCTGGACGGCCTGAAGCCGTCCCTGGAGTCGCGACTGGGCAAAGGCATCACGCGCGTGCTGATCTCGACACCGCTGCCCGAGAGCCTGGTGGCGCCGTACCTGACCGAGCTGGCTGCCCGGGTCGAGCCCCGGGGCGTCAAGGTCGGCAGCTATCCGCGCTGGAACCACAAGCGCAACACGGTGACGCTGGTCGGAAGGTAGGACAGGATGCTGCCACTGGGCCTTTATCGTTCTTCCCATCGCTGACTAAGCAGGGACGAGGCATTGATCGAGAGCCTCGTGCCAGAGGTGACGGAACAGGTCCAGGGCCGCCGTGTGAGCAAGGAGGGCGAAGATGACGACCTGGAGGAGTCGGTTGGGCAATAATGGAGATCCTGATTCGGAAATGAGGAGGGGGTGAAAGTCTGGGAATCCACACACACCCATTTGGTCGGTCGTCCCGAGATTGGGATTGTGGGATGCATGCGACTTCTAGAAGGACGACGAGGCCGGACGAGGAAGCGGAAGAAGACAAAGAAGACGAAAACGAAGACGAAGAAAATACAGACCAGAGCCGGTTGCGGCACCACGTGGTGGTATCAAGCAGGACAGCCGTCTGCCGTTGCTGCTGCAGCGTCCAAGTGGTCCCCACCATCTTTTTGCCTGCGGGGTGATGTCCTCTGTCGTGCACTTTCCTCTTTGGCTCTCAAGGCCGCTGTAGCGCGACACACCGGCGCAATCTCATACAGCACTCGTATCTTACAGCGCTCAAACGCCCCAGCACAGCCGTTTCACCTGCTCCCTTCAGACGGGCCTACTCCAGATTGGGGATTCCGGCGCCGTGGCCAGCCCACTCGTCATTTCATTTCTGCCGAACTGCTCGTACGAAGATATCTTACTACTATTCAGAGCCTCCTTTTTCTGTACTTTCGCCTCCTCAAGGCTGAAAAAGACCCCCTGGCTGCCCGTCGGGTAGCGTGTTTCGTTTCTCTGTCAGACGATCCGCTCGCTGCTGCTCATACTCTTAGGTAAGATCACGTAGATATGCGTGATGGACGGCATGGACGGAGTGTCAATCGCCATTAACCCGGCAATGCCGTGCCAATCTGGCCCTCCCCCTTTTCTCTTTCCTGTTTAGTCTGTCCTGATCGTTCTACATAGTAGATTCTACAAAGTACGAGTACATAGTACTCCGTAAAAAAGTCTCAATTTTAATTCCTCCCCACACCACAACACCGGCTCGAGAGATGCCTCGTAATGCCCACCAACAAAGTGCCGTTCTACCCAGTCTGGTCGAGCACGTAGCCGTGATTGCGATGGCGGCATCTCGACGACTGCGCGCCTGTCTGTGCTCCTGCCCGCTCGCTTGGTCCGTCTTAGCTGCCTTGCCGTAGGTGCGGATACCGTCCTCAGTGCGATGCATGCACTTGAGAGGCTACCCTTGTCTGCTCGCCTACTCGTGCGTCACTAGATACCCGGGACCCTGACCGTGTGTCTCTCGGCGGTCGTGCTGATCTCTCTCGCGGAAAGCTTGCACGCTTGCATGCTGGCAAGCTGCATAGCGCATCCAGTTTGCCAAAGAGGCGAAATTTAAAATAAAAAGAGGACCCCAACGTTAGTGGCTATGTATCTCCCCCACTGCCATTGCACCCACCACCGACGAACGAAGCCTCGGAGTGTCTCGTCAGTCTGAAGACGTCCGGCGATACATGGGAGCCAGAATCTCTTGGCGTGAGCGTGCTCAGCGAGCAATTTGCCCCCCCCCCCGACTCGTGTACGACACCTCCGAGCGTATCTTACGTTGCAAGACCATCTTGGCCCTGCTGCCAGCCGGCGAAAAGACCCTGTGATGTGCTCGGACGGCTGTAGCCACCGAGAACATGCACTGTGCGGGTAGCTTCCTCACAACCGCCGGCTCGCCAGATCAGCTACGGAGTACGGAGTCCGTCGTAGATGCAGAACCTGTCGACATACAGGTCGGCCGAGCAAGTATCGTGCATGACACTCCGTTTGCATGGGCCAGGACAAGGTTAAGGATACGAGTACTCCGTATGGAGCTGGCCCTGCCTGCTTGTCGTCCTCTCTTGCGCACTGGCCGGTTAAGCTTTTAGGGTTTCGATACCAGGATTGCTCGTACTCCCCAGCGCACAGAGTACTTGTAAGGTAAGATACATGGAGCCGGTTCTATTTCAGGAAGAATTGACATCGCGCTAAGCGACGTACGGCGTCCTTCTGCCTGGCTAACATGTATCTTGGGACTGTCCTGCAAACGCAAGGCCGGTGTCCTCACGACGAGGCCCAGAAAGCAGCATACGCAGATTGGGCTGCGGCGGATTCTTGTGGTGGAGTCTACTGTGTATTGTCCCTAATAGTGGATGGCCCCCAGCACAGCTCTCAATCTAAGCACAGTTCCCGCACAGTGTTGCATCATTTTCCGTTTCTGGACGCGCTTCTGGCCACACAGCAGCAGACGCGACTTGGGCGAGACCGCACCAGCCACTCGTCTCTGCACGGGTCGCAGGTCGCGCTGAAGTATTTCCTTTTTTACACGGCAAGATTAGATACACAGTCGTGAGCGCCCGGGCCTCCTCGCCGTCGTAGGACCTGCGTCGACGGTTGTCGGCAGTCGCCTAGGCACGCACGCATGCAAGTAAGAAAAACGGCTGTCCCTCACGCTCAGCTTGCCCTGCTGCACCGTCGTGCGGTCGTGCATTCTCCGCACAACGTATCGTACTCTGTACACGTAGCGCCGTGCTGTCGCACCGCGTCTGTGACCCGTCCGTTTCCAGCCGGTCAGAGGACACACGACATTAGAAAAGGCAAAAAGCACATGATTGTTGGCTGTTTCGATCGCTCCTGCAGCTGCAGCTTGCTTCATCCGAGGAACAAGCAGTATTCGGTGGTATGTGGGGTTGGGCGGTTTTGGGGGGACGGTGGGCGTGGCTGCAGCGTGCCATTGCCTCGCATTCTCTCCGCCGTTTTCCTGCACGGCAAGCGCTTGATAGCCTGCCACACCACTTCCAACCCACTACCCATCCTTGACACACACCACCCGTTTCTCCCCTGCACTTTCCCTTTTTGGCGCTTTCTTCTTTTTGCGACTCCCTTTTTTCTCATTTCCCCCCTTTCTCTGGTCCCATCCCTCTCTTTCCTTCTTTTATTTGAATATTTCCAATTGCTACTGGTATTCCCTTCCCCGTGCTCCTCTTCTCTCTTCTCGTATCTTCACCCTCAAGCTGTATCCACAACGATCCATTTCCCGCCATCCTTGAGCACGCCTTTCTCGCTGTACGGTGTTCTACCTCTGCCCCCAGGCTTCCCGCCCTCGCCAGCACCACTAAAAGCTGCTCCTGCGCCCGTGCCAGCTCGTCGTGCCTTGAATTTCGAAGAATTGATCCTCCCGTTACATCGATCCGCCTGTCAGCGAACAATTACCAGCCAGGGAGACAAGAACGGCTCGCTCAATCCCCTTCCTCGCCGTCCATTGATCGATCAGCTAGTCCAAACTCCGTATAGACAGACTGACCCACGGCCACCACCCGGACCCGGCGAATTTCCCCATAGCCTATACCCATTATTGGGACTCCTGAAAGAAAAAGGAAACGTTCAAAAAGTCTCCAATCCCTTTTTTACTCCTTTTCCCTCGCGCAAACCCGCAAAGGCGAAAGTCAAAGGGACCTGTTTCAACGTCATCCACCCTTTTCGCTTCCCACACGAGTCTTTGCTTTGTGTTCTTCGGCCAGCTGCGTCTCTGAAACAGCTTTATTCCCGGTTTCTAATTTGCAGCTCTTCTCTTCCACTTTCTTCCCTTCTCTTCTTGTTCTTGTTCCCGTTCTTTCTTTTCGCCGCTTCGACCAGCTCGCGAAACATTCTCCCCCATATACCCGGAAGACATCTGCAACAATGGCATCCAAGGTATGTTCGTACTGTCTTCGGCCTTTCTCTTGCCTTTCCTTTATCCCACAGGCGTCCAGCTGTCTGGGCGCGTGACGGAAGCTTGCTTGGCTAACGGTCTGTAAACGCGTTAGTTCCTGAGAGAATACAAGCTGGTCGTGGTCGGTGGTGGTGGCGTGGGCAAGTCTTGCCTCACCATTCAGCTGATTCAGAGCCATTTCGTAGACGAGTACGATCCGACGATTGAGGGTACGTTCCAGCCCGCAGTCCATCCGGTTACCATCAAGCCGATGCCCAAGAAGCCAGACTAACCATTTTTCGGCGATTCTCAGACTCGTACCGGAAGCAGTGTGTCATCGACGAAGAGGTTGCTCTGCTGGACGTTCTCGATACCGCCGGCCAAGAAGAATACTCAGCGATGCGGGAGCAGTACATGCGGACCGGCGAAGGCTTCCTGCTGGTGTACTCGATCACGTCAAGGCAGAGCTTCGAGGAGATCACCACATTCCAACAACAGATCCTGAGGGTGAAGGACAAGGACTACTTCCCGATGGTGGTTGTGGGCAACAAGTGCGATCTCGAGTCGGAGCGGGAGGTGACCAAGCAAGGTACGAGATTCTGTCCATTTATTATTATCGATAATGTCGGACTGCGTTCTAACATTGGCTACAGAGGGTGAGGCGCTAGCAAAGTCGTTTGGCTGCAAGTTCATCGAGACGTCAGCCAAGTCACGGATCAACGTCGACAAGGCCTTCTTCGATATCGTCCGCGAGATTAGACGATACAACCGGGAGATGCAGGGCTACTCAACCGGCAGCGGAGCCTCCAACTCGAACGGGCCAGCAAATAAGCTGGAGGTCAGCGACGCCGACGCAGACCCAGGATGCTGCGCCAAGTGTGTGATTATGTGAAGCGGAGATTGGCACGTTGCGACGTCTGATGTTGGCTGGTGAAGCAGAGGAGGAGATGTGCTATTTTGTCTTCTGCATTGGACACGACTGGTTGCAATGGTCCCTTTTGTTGGGGTTCGGCGGGCAATAGAGGAGGAGATGCTGCAAAAGGCATGGACACATATCCGGCGAACCGATCGATCCTCGGGACAGGATGCGAGTCGGGGAATTCCACGGCGGGTTTCGAGCATTGGCACGGGAGGAGGCGTTCTCGCCGACCAATGTGACAAGATGAGAGACGTAAAGTGTCAAGTTTGTGCTTGCGCCGGTACTCTGGAAACTTGGTACTGGTCTCTTTGTTTTGCTTGGGGCACCGCTAGCAACGAAGGTGTACCCGTCTTGTCCTTTGACGTCGTTCACGGGGGGCCGGTGTTCCTAATCCTCCTTTCCTGTTGTCGATGTGGTTTTGTTTTGGCAGCGACAGAGCCCTACTAACTGGCTCTACTTGGTTTTGGTTGTTTATCATTGGTTTTCTTCCCATTTTCTCCAGCAGCTACCCACTGTTCCCTTTTGTCATTTTCTGTCCCTTCCATCTCGTTTGTTTATCACTTTAGTTTCCTGGGGCCATTCCAGATATCTTACCTTTTCGTCTTCGGGGGGAAAATGTTCAATGAACGAGTTCCAAACATCCATCTGCCCAGCTGGCGAACTGAACATGTGCTTGCGCCGTTTGGCCGACTGAAGGTGAACAACTGAAGGCTTGTTCATCTGCGAGACGGCTATAAAGCCAGCGATGCGAAGCGGCTAAGCATGCAGCTCCTTTGCTTCTTCTCCTCATCCTTGGTCACAGACTCTCAACAGCATCTTATTAGTACGTCGAGGCTTGCCTCGGCCTTTCTAGATCTACAGTCAACTTCAACCACTCACCCTCAACAACGATGTCCGATAACGAGTGGGTCGCTGCCGGTGTCGACATGAGGGACAACGAGGACATCAACGGCAACTTTTTCGACAACATGATTGGCGGCTACCTCGAGGCTGCCGTTCCGGAGACCCAGCCGGCGGCTTCCGTGGCCGAAGTACCCGCTCCTGTCGCCCAGCCCGCTGTTGAAGCCCCGGCCCCGGACCTGGACGCGGCCGCACGGAGGACAGCACAGTACGCCACCATCACCGCCAAGAGAGTCGCTAAGTTGGCCAGAAAGCGGGAGGTAGCCGAGGCGGCCAGGATCCGACTTGCCCGTAGCCTCACTGCCCGTTGCGCGTGCGAAGCCGCCAACGAGTCCTCTGCCGCCGCAGGCCCTTTAACGGAATACGTGCCCCGTGCCCTCACTCGTCGTATGGTTGCCGATTCCACCGCTGCCGTTGCTGCCGCTACTGCTGCTTCCCTTGCTGATGCTGGTGCTGAGGCTGCCAATGCAGCGTCCGGTGCAGATGCGTCTGACTAAGCGACCCCGTTATCAGGTCTAACCCTTCCGATCCAAGGTTCTATCGTTGTAGTATCTGGGCCAAGATAGTAGAAGTACCTCTCGTTGATCTGCACTCGTTCACGAAGTGCCTCAGGTTGGTCAGCACTCATATCTGATCCGTGAACACTGTCACGAAACAATACAAAATCGTAAACCCAAATCTCGCAGAACTTAAACCACATGCAGTCAATTGTTGTAGTGAACAGCCTCTTATACTCGTAGGTTTGCAGTGAAATAACCAAAGGGTATCTATTTATTAAAGGAGCGAACGAAACAGACTTTGGTTTCCATTATTAAGGAGTGTTGATATTGACTTTTTCGTAATCCAACGAGACGTACCAATTGGGGAAAACAACGGCTGAGCTATGCCAGTGCCAGTTCAGAAAGACACAAGCAGTGAAATGCAAACAAGTTCGTAAAGAGGAGGCATTAAACATGAACAGTAGAGACAGGCTACAAACTGCGACTTTTACTAGATTAGGTGAGGAACAAAAACACAATCAGAGGTGCCGAGGCCAAGAAGGCATGGAGGCCTGGACTTGACTTTCCAGATGCTAGAATAGCACCCGAAGAGCCACCGGTTGCCGTGGAAGAGGCCGATGTCGTTGAAGATGTCGATGTTGATAACGAAGAAGTCCTCGTTGTTCGTCCAGTGGACGATTTGGCTGTCGACGGTACAGAGTCACTGGAGCTGCTACTTCCACTGACACTACTCGGGCTGCCAGTGACATCACTAGAAGCGCCACTAGCAGTGCCAGTAGTGGTGCCAGTAGTGGTGCCAGTAGAGGTGATGATGGTGTCGGAGTCGGTAGGAGTCCTAGTGACGGTGCCAGTTCCAGTTCCGGTGCCAGTCGCAGTGCCGGTCGCAGTGCCGATCGCAGTGCCGGTCGCAGTGCCAGTGCCGGTGCCAGTTCCGATAGCAGTGCCGCTACCGCTGGGACTGGAGCTTACTCCAGAATTGGTTCCGGTGTTGGTTGAGGCTCCGCGAGTCGTTTCCGTACTGAGTCCGCTGTTGCCGCTGAGCGACAACACAGTTGATGCGGCGCCCCCTTGGCTGTTGGCACTGCTGCCAGCACCCGCACCTATACTGCCACTGGCACTAGTGGATGAAGCTGGAGAAGAAGCTAAAAAAGATCCTGGGGAGATTTCTGGGGAGATTCCTGAGGAAGCATCCGGAGACGTAGCCGAAAATGAAGCGGTTGTGGAAGAGGTGGCCGGGCTGCTTGACTTTGGCGCAATCGTCGTCGCCGAGGCCGTGTTGGAAGAAGTGGTGGCATCCGTTGAGCTGCTGCTGCTGTCTCCAGTGATGGCGGTGGTGCTGGGGGTCGCGAGTGGTAACGGGGTGCTCGAGCTGGCTGCCGCCTGGGGCGTCGTTCGGACGGAGGCCGTACCCGTTACTTCGCTCTGGGGCCTTGTCGCCGAGGAAACCTGCGATGATGCTTTGCTCGAAGTGCAGAACTTAAAGAATTGCGAGAATGTATCGGTCAACCACACTTCGGCCTTCAGGGAGGCTTGGTTTGAACCGCCGTCTACGCAAGTCTTGCAGGTATCGTAGGCCTGCATGAAAGACGAAGTGGAAGAGCACATTTGTGGTGTCTTTCCTTCACTCTGAACCTCCGTGTAGGCATTGTTGCAATCGTCGTAGCAGTATGATGGAAGCGTGCCAAGAGGGATGGAATCACGCTTGAAATAGGACCAGCTGTGGGTTGTGTAGGCTGCTTTCGATGTCGTCCACTTTGGCGACCATGGCGGCGGTGATCGCGGCGACGACGATGACAATGGTGTCCATGTTGAAGAGGACGGTGCTCGTGATGATGAGGATGGTGTCCACGGCCATGATGACGACGAAAGCGATGAGCACGATGAAGACGACGATGAAGATGACGATGAAGACGGCACCCATGACGATGACGAAGATGTTGTTGGCCACTCCGTAAGCGTTGACTGCGTCGACCAATCGCCCGTTGTCACTGTCACCGTGACTCCACAAACTACCTCAACAATGATCTCCTCAGAAAATATGTCGTAGCTCAGACCGAACGCCGGTGGCGGAAGGTTGAAGTATCCCTCCGTCGTCGGGTAATACGATGTTTTGTTATCGGGCCAGTGAACGACCGGAAGCTTTGGTGCGAGGATGCACTGGTCTGTAGGACAGATGTACGAATCTTCTGGCGGGTCCGAAAACACGTTACAGCCGGCCGGCTTCGTCGCGTTGCATACGTAGCCCGGTTTGCAGCCCCATGTGAGGTCGCTGCGAGCATCCAACGTACTCTGAGCCTCGCCCGGGCTGGTGGGTGCTGGACAGACACTAACTGAAGAGATGACCGTCGTAGAAAGAGTGATTGTCGCAGCTGGCAATGTCACGGCACTTGTAACCGTCACGAAAACGGTCGAAGCAGGGATGACCGACGTAGTGGTCGTGCCAGCCCCTGTTATTGTCGTCGTGGACTCCGGCAGGACAGACGTCACCACTACCGTCGACACGGACACGGGTCCAGTGACAGTCACTACACTCCCGGGCAAAGTAGTCACAGAGCCGGACTGTGTGACTGTTGACGCTGGTAGCACGATTGTGGTCGTTGGCAGTGTCACGGTCGATGCTGAAAGCGTCACTGTTGTGCCTGAGGCGGTGGTCGTCACGGGAGGCACCGTTACAATGTTGGTGTTTGTGACCGTTATGGGGGAGGCGGGTACAGTGTTTGTGTTCGTGACAGTTATGGGGGAAGCTGATACTGTGTCTGTGTCGGTGAGAGTTACTGGTGTTGCTGAGATGATATCCGTGTCTGTCACTGTCACTGGAGAAGTCGATATATCCGTGACGGTTATAGGGGAGGCTGATACGATGTCCGTGTCTATGATTGTCACTGGAGAAGCTGATACGACGTCTGTGTCCGTAACCGTCACTGGAATAGCTGATACAACGTCTGTATCGGTGACAGTCACTGCAGGAGCCGACACGATATTTGTGTCAGTGACCGTTACCGGAGAAGCTGATACGACGTCCATGTCCGTAACTGTCACAGGAGAGGCTGATATGACATTCGTTTCGATAATAGTCACTGGAGGAGCTGATACGATGTCCGTGTCAGTGACTGTCACCGACTCAATGTCTGTAACCGACACTGTGTCTATGTCTGTGATTGTAACAGACGAGGCGGACTCGGTAATGAAGACCGACTCAGTGTCTGTGACTATGACAGGAGTGGTGGAGATTATCGTCACATCGGAAGTGATTATGCTAATATCGACAGAAAGGACAGTGGACTATACGCAGCTCCGGTTAGCTATGCTCCCCCGCACGGAAGGGAAACTGAGACGCACCGTTTCGATAGTTGTGGTGGGGACGTGTGATGTGACTGTGGTAGGAACATCCGAAGTGACTGTGATGAAGATGTCTGATACAACAGTAGTAGAAATATCCGATATGATGGTTGTGGGAACGACTGAAACGACTGTGGAGAGAACGTCGGAGACTACCGTCGTCGTACTCCATTCGACATCTACGACACTTAATATGCTGTGCTCGATTGAGGTCGTTGTGCTAACATCAGATGTTGTGCTCCATTCAACATCGACGGATGTTATCGTACTAAAGTCGGTAGTCGTGACGAATTTTGTTGCCGAGCTCCATTCAACATCGATGGAAGTTGTCGTAGTGACATCTGCCGTTGTGTACCATTCAACATCGACGGACGTTACCGTGCTAAAGTCCGTTGTTGTGCTCCATTCAACGTCAACGGAAGTCGCCGTGCTGAAGTCTGTCGTTGTACTCCATTCAACAGTAACAGAAGTCGCCGTGCTAAAGTCTGTCGTTGTGCTCCATTCAACGTCCACGGACGTCACTGTTCTAAAGTCTGTCTTTGTGCTCCATTCCACATCGACAAACGTTGCTGTACTGATGTCTGTTGTCGTGCTGATGTCCGTCGTCGTGCTGACGTCCGTCGTAATGCTCCATTCGACGTCGGTGGTTGTGACTGTGCTCCATATAACATCCGTCGTCTTGCTCCATTCTACGTCGACACTTGTAGTAATGCTCCATAAAACGTCGGTGGCTGTAGTCGTGTTCCATTCGACTTCTGTCGTCGTGCTCCATTCAACGTCAGTGGTTGTGACCGTGCTCCATTCAACATCCGTCGCCGTGACCGACACATAATCGGTCTCAACATAGCTCTTTGTCACTTCCGAACTGTAATCATCTGTTAACGTCTGATGGGCCCAAGTGGAAAAGAGGCAAGCTTACACGTGATCAACAGTCTTGGTGACTGTGCTATAAGCGGTAGTAGCCTGGATTGCGGTTTCCGTGATTGTGCAAAACTCGGTCGTGGTCGTGGTTTCCGTTACCGTGCAAATTTCAGTCACCGTTTTAGTGCAGCTCGACCCACCACTTCCTCTGTTGCCTTCATTGCCTCCGGAATTGGAGGAATCTATAGCCAGGCTATAAGTGCCGTTGTCGGCCACTATCACCGCTGCAGATGAAGCAATCAGTCCGGCGACGAGGCGCCAAAAACCGAGTGCGCCAACCATAATCACGCCTGTCCTTTTCTGGCCGTCTGAGTACTTTCTTACTCTGCCGAAAGAACGGCTTGCTCAACACCCCCGGCGAGAAAGTTGTTCGCCTATGCGATGTCGGCACACATGAACGAATGGAGGCCAAAGCAAGCGAGAGACTTGTCCTGAAAACGAGGCCAAATGAAACTGATCACCATAAACGAATGGGATGTTCCAGAAAAAGGACAATGGGAGACAGGGGAGGGGGAAGATAACAGGGAGCAATGTTTGCTGCTGGGGCGAGAGAAAGAAACAAAAGACGCATGCGGCGGCACATGCTTTGGTATAAGAGAGCAGGATGCCCACAGTGGTAGATACAAAATAAGGAGTACAACAGGGTCACTTGACAAGGGGGGGGGGGGGTAGCAGCCTTGGTCCAGCGTGTGGTGGCGGGGTGCTGGCAGTAGAGCTAGGCCAATGGCGGTGTTAAGTTGCCGCACACACATCTTGCTGTACTTGGAGGTTCCTTATTCCTTTTTGGGTCTCTTCCCTCTCTCTCACTGGCTGGAACACGATGGGGACAGGGCAAAGCTAGGAGGATGGGTACATGTGTCCTGGACTGGGCAGCTCCATCCTGAAGGGGCTCAACATTCGTGGATCTTATTTTTACATTGTGGCCCGTACGGGTTACAGAGGACGAAGGAGGGCTATGCTTAGTAGGTCCTACATAGACCGTTGCTGGTACTATTTGTCTGAAGCAAAGCATGTTCAGAGGCTGGGCTAGGGAGAGGGGAGGTAAGAGAATGGGCATGAAAGCAGGCAATGTTCGAAAGCGGCAATAGCATGGATTTCGGCAGAAGGTATACGACAAGTGAGTCGTTGGCGAAAGTCGGAATCCCTGTCGGACACGGCAAAGCTGGTGGAGAACAGCAGAATCCTGCATGTGGCCCTACGAAGGCGCAACATGCGATATTCCTGCCATGCAAGCGGAGAGAAAGGACAGGTTAGAGTACGAATGTTGTAAGAATCGGAATTGAAAGAGGGGAAGGCAGCACGCAGACTTGCTCGGGACGATATACGGGCAGACAGAAGAGGTGGGTTACGAGTACTTGTGCACGAGTTCGTTGTGTGAAGCCGACAAGGTGCGGGCTGTAGGCGGCGGGGACCATTTCTTCTTCGCCGACGAGTGCAGCCCCTCAAAAAAAACTCGGAGACACAAGCTCGAAAGACTCGCAGGCGGCCATCCCGGGAGCATATTTTCCAGCCAAGTGGAAAGCAGAGACGGCCCCCAAACAGACGAGAAGGGCGATGCTGTACGAATGCCGCATCGCCCGGTAGACAGGAGCAGGGCGTGAATGCAGTGCTAACACGACGGTGTCAGTCTACGTCGTAGCCCCAGTGCATGCTGTTTACGGGCTCGGGGGTCTGTGTACGAGGAATCCGTGAGGCTCGTAGTGGAGCCAACCGATCGTGAAGCCCGAGACACCAACCTCATACGATGGCGCACCCAGGAAAGGCCGACAAGACGCATGTGCAGTCCTCGGAACCGGCCTCGTGTGGCATCGGGTAGGCTGCCATGTCGAACGCAAGTCGTATGGCCCGAAGCTACTCTTCCAGCCCCTCCATAAGCAGAGGCAGTGAGCTCCGAACTGCTGGTTGGGCGGTCAACGTCATAGGTAGCGTATTATAGGTGTGCCGGTGGCGTCTGCTTCAATACGACGCTCCGACCTGACCAAGCGAAGTGACGCGATCAGATGACAGACCGGCGAGGCCAGAAACGGACGCATCATCCTTCCTCGCGCATAAAGCCGGAGAGAGTGGAAGAAGTGCAGAGGCTGGAAGCTCCTAGAGAGGCTAGCTTGCGAGCCAATATATATGCAGGGCGCGCTCCTACTGTCAGGGATGGGAGACAAGGCTCGATGGCATTTACATAGCATCTGTTCGCGTCTTGCTGCTTTGCTTATCTTGGAGATCGGCAGGGACAACAAGCAAGAGGCCGGTAGTACATACTGCTCAGAGCAGCGGCTTTTCCGGATGCACGCTTGTAGCTTGCCTGCGAGCGGCCTGCCTCCATCCGGTTCGGCGCACTAAGCTGTTGGTTCGTGGCCACACAGCCGCTGATAAGAGCAACATGAAAGAGGGTGAGCGACTTGCGAACATAAGATGAAAGGAACAGACACGGCCATTGCCAGCGTTCCTACAGTAGCGGACACTCAGAAAGTAGCTCTCACCCACCATCATGCCCCGTGTTCGAATGGAGTGTGTCGCCGTCTTGGGAGTGGCTGTGTGGTGTCTTTACTGGTGAGCTGGTCTCACCGATTGTCCTCTTTAGTCCTTTGCCAGCGAAGAAGAGGGGGAGACAATGCTTGTCGCACGCTTATTGGCTGAGACCATGCGGCACTAGTGCGGTCTATGGCTTGGTCTATCCGAAACGAAATGTTTCTGGCTTAGATGAGCCTATTTTTAGTGCACTGTGTTTTAGCACTCATAAATACACCTGCAGTACAGTTTGTGCACGGTGTTGCTACGGGCTCTCGGCAGAAAACCTTCGATGAAACCCAACATGGTAGAGTTGCTCGTCAGCAGGAGCAGGAACATCTTCCAGACACGGTCATATTTCGTGAGATAAGACAGACATCGCAGTGGGACGGTATGGATTTCAGCGGGTGCCGTCAGCTGACAGAGGGCTTATTGGTAGAGTAGGCCTACTGTGAACAAGAGCAGGACGAGTGCAGGAGTTTGTGTGCAAGTGTCTTATGTAGCAGCGAGATGGAACAAAAAGCATGCTTCCTTTCCATCTGAAAATCCAAGCTGCACGAGACAAGAAAAGCTCGGCAGGATGCGAGTGTGGGTGGGCTGGAACCGGAGAGGGGAAGAATGGAGCAAAAATGCCAAGACCACGGCAGCTTTTTCCGTGTTCGAGTTCATTGTTGGCATCTTCTTCTTAGTCTTCAACCAGAAGCAAACAGCGCGCAAGGGGTTTCTTTCAAGAGGTTATCGTATTTCGTCGTGGGCTCGTCGTTTTCGTACGAGTATTACCCTTTCTCCATCTCACTGCTTGCGTCGTGCGGCCTTTTCCTGTATGCGGCCCGTGGCTGGCAAGGCTGAGGAACCAAGACGAATGCTACGTTGACAGCTGTTCGTATGTGGCCGGATCGAAGGAGCTCTTGGCACACTATGACACGAGAATCCTTTGGCCGGATGCAGCCACCTTGCATATACATCCCCGCTGTGCTCGCCGTGCTATCCTGCTGCTTCTGCTCAGAGCGAGAGTGATTGGAGCTTGGCGTCCTGCACTGTCTTGGAAAAAGACGAAGAGTGGTCACGGAGGGCAAAGACATGTCTGGGGTGTCTGCACACAGCAGTTTCTAGGAAATCAGCAGTTGCAATGCCGCCAGCCATCGGCCTTCCCGTGTTGCCCCGTGCAGTGCAGCCTGGACACCGCACTGCTGCTATTCTGATGGTGGCAGAACGTGCTATCTCGTATTGGACCTGCCGCATCAGCGAGTCGCAGCTGGATGTCCGAAAAGTGCTCCGCATGGTAACTACTGCAGCACTTCCCTCTTGATGGTCGCAACCTGTCGTTTGGTCGTTTGGCCGTTTGGCCGTTCGTCTGCCTTCGTTTCCCGATCATTTACACCTCGGCCCGTCTCTTCATTCAGCAGAAGAGTGCCGTCCTCTGGACTTTCACCCGCCCTTTGTCTCTCTGCGCTTTCGCCCCTCTCTGTAAGACCGTTCACCCGCATTTGCAATCCTATCGGTTGACACCTCATCCACACGGTCCAGTGGCACCCCCCCCAAGTCGGTCAACTTGGTCGATCCTTTTGTTTTGGGCTCTGCTTTTACTGCGGTGCAACGAACCCCTGTTCTGACAGTGCAAACCGACAGGAACGTTGCGGCAATGGGCCACTGCTCGTGAATTCCCATTGCAGAAATTAAGCCTTGCGACTAGACCCCACGACGCCCTCCTCTCAGTCTCCTGAACACCCCTCCTTCGCTCTTGGAGCGACGGTCCACCTTCCTCCTCTCTGTATCATCCCTATCTCCTCCCGCCTCCGTACAGCAAATGGGATTTCACTCGTTCAATACTGCGTTCGTCATCTCCATCTCATGAGCTTTTGCGCGGCTCGCCAGTTCTCTGTTCAAAATAGTACCTGCAACGTCATGCGGCTATTGGCCGTGGTGTCGGGCCTCGTGGCTGGGGCCGCGGCTCAGCTGTCCGGATGGTCATCGAACCAGATCAACACCACAATATGCTATTGGGAGCAGCTTCGAGGTAATATGCCTTTCCACAGGCCGAGCAGAAGACAGCTCTGACAGAACAGCCACCGCCATCCAGGATACGTTATATATGGACGGGGGCAGCCTGTATTGGAAAACCCAGATGGAGGATGGGACAGACGGCTTGCAAAAAGATGGTAACGATGCACCCCTACTCTCTCCCGTCTATGCCCTTCCACTGGTCTTCGCTGACGGCAAAGACAACCCACAGGGTGTCATGTTGACACTCAACTTCAGCATACCTTTCAACACGTCGCAGAACATCTCTGCTCTCTTCGGCCAGCTGGCCAAGGGCGCACAAGGCAGTGGCGCAAGCAACATTGCGCCCAATTACTACGATGGTGCTCTGCTCAGCAATGACCACGAGATGTTTCTCTTTGGCGGGATGCTTTTCAACACTGAAAGCTACACGCAGCCAGATGCCAACAAGATCATGTATTACCGGCTATCTCAGTATGGCGTCAACAGGACGTTCATCCCAGGCTCTGGGTTTATCGATTTGCCCTCAGGGTCGACGCGCTACATAACTTACGGTGGTGCGGCCAACGCGCCGTCGGAGAACAAGGCCTGGTACTTCTCGGGTATGCGCTCGCCCGACTGGGGGCCTATCTACCAGTCAGCGAAAAATTCGTCAAATATACCTTCGAATGTATCCAACACGCTCTTCACACTAGATATGACCACGCAGAAGGGCGAGACTTTCGAGAATGACACACTGACGGGCTCTGCACGAGGTCGAGCCAGCCCGGAGCTGGTCTGGGTGCCCGTTGGAGAGCAGGGAATTCTCGTAGCCATCGGTGGAGTTGTCTACCCAGATTTCGTCAACTCGAGCTACGTGTCGGACAACGCATCCGCCAGTGTGAGTAGCCATGCGACTGTCAATTTCCGTCCCCGTCCTCTCCCCCCTAATGTTCCTTACAGAAAGCGCAAAGCCCAGAATTCATGACCACAATCGACGTCTATGACGTCTCAAACAAGACTTGGTACCAGCAGACGACTGCGGGCGGTGGTCCGGGCCAGCTGACACGGGCCTGCTCGGTGCTGGCAACGGCGGCGGATGAATCCAGCTTCAACATATACCTGTACGGTGGTTACGATGGCCTGTCCGCCTTGGACGAGTGCAACGACGATGTCTGGGTCTTGTCACTGCCGTCTTTCAGCTGGACGCAGGTGTTTGCGGGCAATACATCGCACGGTCGTGCCGGCCACCGCTGTCTGCTTCCGTATCCGGACCAGATGTTTGTCATTGGTGGTCATGCCTCCATGTCCGAAACCGCGCCCTGCGCGGAGGGCGGTATATTGCAGGTCTTCAATCTCTCATCGACCGAATGGTTGACCTCATACAGCCCCAAAAGTTGGTCCAACTACAGCGTACCGGATGCCATCGTCAAAGTTATCGGGGGCAACGGACAGGGTGGCGCCACGGCCACGGAGCCAGCCGTGGCCGGCGGCTGGGATACGGCGGCCCTGGGGGCGGTATTCTCGACGGCTTACAAGACGGCCATCCCGACATACTATCCTTACCCGCTGGCCGCTACCGCGACCAGTGGAAGCAACAGCACATCCACGGTTGTGCCCATACTGACGGCTACCAGCTCACACGGCAGCAAGGTGCCCTCGTTTCTGCCGCCGCTGCTTGGGGTCATCTGCGGCCTCATGGCGGTGTCGCTGTGCGTCTTGGCCTTTGTCTTGTATCGCAGGCGGGCTCTGCTGCGGCGCGGCTCCCAAAGCGCTGGGCGCCGGTCCAGTCGAGGCGTTGACGGACACGGCGGGCCTATGAGCGAAGGCACGTACGACACACGAGCCAACATGGTCAGAAATTGGATATGGGGCATTACGAGCGTCAAGCGGTCGCCGACGACGACAGGCGCATCCGCCTACAGCGAAACACCTGACCGGACCACAGGCAGTCCGAGTTCACCCGAGATGGAGCAGCTGCACGGCGGGTCACAGCGTGCCCATTATGCGTCTGGAGGCGGAAACGGGACGTCGGATGGCAGCGGGCAGGTGGCGGTCGAGGTGCCTGACACGTCGATCGCCGAGATGATGGGTGAGTGTTTCTTTTTCTTTATTTTCCATCCAGAGAGGCGGTGACTAACCTGCAAAGCCGACACACATCATCCGGTGGCCGAGCTCAGCGGAGTGTCGTCGTCGGCAGATGCTGCTAGCAGCCGTTTGGGGCGGAGCGAGAAAGTAGTATCGTTTGTCTCGTCAGCGGCCGAGCTCGAAAGCACAACGGACAGCAAGCGCCACGGCAGAAGGGGCTCTGCGGCTGTGGCTGCGACTGCGACTGCACGGCCAGATTCACCTCCCCTTGGCACTGCTAGCCTGCCGGGAGTGTATCTGCCACCATCGGCACCCGTTTCGGTGGGATCGACGCCAACACCACCGCTTCCGGCGTCGGCAGAGAGAGCATCACCGGGACCGGGAAGCGGTAATCGTCGACAGCAGCGCGAGTCCGGCATCTCGGATCTCAGCGAGTCTGACCGCAGGCATCTGCGGCATGGCAGTGAGGGCGGCGACTCGGTGAAGTCGGGGACGTCTTCGCTTGTGTCGCCATCGACACCACAGACAACCGCAGCTATTCCGGTGGCTGGACCGACAGCGACAGGACGGCCACAAGCGATCCCAGAGGCAGCAGCAGCAGAAGCGGCAGCCGAGGCAGAAACGGCAGCAGGTGCAGGTGCACCATCCTTGATAGCACAGCCGTCTGCACCAGTACCACCGTCGCCAGGCGGTAGTCTGGGAACGTTGCGACGGAGCATCTTCCAGGAGAGCGAAGAAGACATGAGCGGATAGTATGGTGTATACGTTTCTTGGACACTCGGGCTTGGGTACTGTGGAGGCTTGTCTCTTTTTATGTATACATGTAAATCCTGATGATGCAAACGGGTACGATGGAAGTCTGGCTATATAGCATGACGCATTGATCCGTCCTTTTTAATATAACCCAATGTGAAGGCAGTGCTGAGCAGCCTTTGAGTTGTAGATGCATGCAGATGCTAAACGCCTGTAGTCCGGGTCTTGTTGAACGCCTCATCCCTCTCTGTATCCTCTACTCCTTCTGCTGCTGCTGCTGCTGCTGCTGCTGCTTCCTTCGCCGCTCTTCGGATAATCTGGTGTCGTCAAGCTCGGTCCGGATGTACTCGTTGAAATCGTCCGGGTTGTCGAGATAGAGGTGGTGGCCGGCATTGCGAACGAGGATGACTTTTGCGCTGCCATTCTCGAGGCGCTTCTCGTCGGGCGAGCCGTGTAGGAGAGACTGAACGATGCGGGCCTTGATCTTCTCCTCGGCCGCATAGCCACCGGCAACGTCCATCCAGTCGTGGTCGCCGTAGAGCATGACGATGGGGTAGCCGGTCTCACGAGCGGCCACGGCGCCAGTGGCAGCAGCAACAGACGGCGGAATGAGCTGGCGGCCGACGTCCTGGATGTGCTGGATGATGGGGCGACGGGCGTAAGCACCCGGGGCGAGCAGATAGGGCAGGGCATACTCGCCGCTGCCGCGCTGACGGAAGAGGCTGTAGGAGTAGGTGTGCAGGGCGTCGGCCTGAGCAGGCGGCAGGTGGCTAAAGCGACGCGAAGTCCAGCCGGAGACGAGACGGGGGCCCAGCGGCCCGGACGCGCGCACAAAGGTAAAAGGCGACACGTTGGCGTCCCAGAGCCAGACGAGCCAGCCGGGCAGCGGACGGCGAACGGGACGGTTGGCAGCAGCAGCGGCCTTGTGGTGGTGGTTGTGGTTGTAGCGGTAGTTGTGGCTGGGCGAGGCGGTAGTGCTGGCCGGGACGACGGTCTGCTGCTGGTCCTGGGCGAGCTCAGTGGCCAGGGTGGACGCTGGAGGGGCGGGCAGGTCCGGGCTGACGGCATAGGGGTCCTCCGGGATGCCAACGGGGGAGGCCAGGATCAGCTTGTTGAGGCGGCCGGGATATTTGAGGGCATAGGCCACGGCGAGATAGCCGCCGAGTGAGTGGCCCAGCAGGGTGAAGCGTTCGATGCGTCGAGCCTGGCGCCAATCCTCGAGCGCGTCGACGAACCAGGCCTCAGCCTCGGCGATCTTGGCCTCGCCATCCTTGGCCTGGACGCGAAACGTTGGGCGCGACGAGTTGCCCATGCCAAGCATATCGAGGGCGAACAGCCGCCAGCCGGGGGCCTGGCTGAGCGGTTCAAAGTTGCGGTAGAAGAAGCCAAGCCCGGCGCCGTAACCGTGCAGCATGACGAGCGTGTCGGTGGCCTCCTCGCCGGCCCGCTCGATTGAGTACTCGTTGAGAGCGCGGTTCTTGCCCGGGAGCGTCACCATCTGTGACCGCCATAGTCGGGGGCCATGGGGGTCGGTTGTGGAGGACGTGGAGGCCTCCTGCAGCAGCTGCTGCTGGTGGGCCGTCGGCGCGAGATCAGGCTGCGAGCCGGCCTTGGCTTCGCGCAGGTATGGCACAAACGAGAGCACGCCTCGCTCTGCTGCTGATGCCGAGACGCTGGTCCACTGGATGAGTCAGCAACGGGAGAAGACGTGATAGCGGGCGATGACAGCATACCCACTGCTGGACAGCCTCCTTGTAGCCCAGGGGAAAGTACGACAGGATGCGCCGCGAGCCCTCGTTCGAGGCCTGGGCCTGGGTCTGGGCCGATGACGATGACGGGAGCCGTTCTTCCGACCGCGACCGGGGCTGGGCCATAGCCGAAGCAGGCGACGACGGGGCAGGCTCAGCGCTCATCCGGACGGCACGCAACGGGGCAGTGGCTGTCGCAGTGGCTGTCGCAGTCGCAGTGGCCACGGCTGCCGGAGGAGCCTTTTCGCCGTGACAAGAGGCAGCTGCCGCGATGGACCGTCTGGCGGGAGCAACAGAACGTTGCAGGACCAGATGTTGGGGGTTGCGGAGCATCACCAGGAGCGAGACGAGACAGACGGGGCGAGAGGAGAATATATGGGAAAAGGGAGCCTGCGTGAGAGAGTCCGGCGCAGAAAAGGTCTGTAATTCCTAATTCCGGGAGGCGAGCGGCAGACGGAGCAATCGAGCCCTGCTAGCGGAGCGGGAGCAGCAATCACGCAGGCTGTGTGCAGTGGACATGACAGAGCACCCAGTGGTGGGTGTGTTGTTGGTGGCCAGGAGTTCGCTGAAGACCGTTCTGCTGTCTCGGGGCAATGCTGATTCTGATTCTGATTTTCTTCCATATGTCCGCTAGCTGTAGCCTGCAGTGACCTGTGGCTTGGGGGCCTGTGGCGCTCACGACGGCCAATCGATCGCTGACAAAAAGGGGCCGGAATCGTAGCATTCATGTCGCATGCGTCTGTCGGCTTGGATCGCCTGGATCGCTTGGATCGCCCAGGGCCCCATCGGACCGTGGGTAAGGGCAACTGGAGAGGCTGCGAGATGGTCTGCGGCCATGGGAACGGCTGCGACGGATTATGCTCGTACGATCAAGGTTCGATCCCCCACAGCCGCATGGCTCCATTCGCGGCCAGGGCTACCACCCATGCATGGCACCACTTCTGTGTAGCATACAGAGTATATAAAGGGAGGACACAGCCGGCTGCGATCCTCAAGGCTACAGCGTACAGCGACATGGACACGACGTGAAAGCAAGTGCTTGAATATGAAAACTCTATCTAAAATGCGAACCCCCCCCAATGCTGCCTGGTGGAAATGCAAAACGGAAAAACGAAGTCTGCTAGGCAGACACAAAAGAAAGGTTGGTTGCAGGTGGGTACACCTCCAGCGTGTATATGTCGTCTTCTCCTTGTCAAGAACAGATCTGTCCATCCTCTATTATCGGTCAGACGGCGTCATCTCGGTGTGGCAGTCGCCGTGTCGCCGTGTCTTCTCGTCCGTCTTCTCGTCCTCTTTTCCTCACTCCCTCTTACTCCACCCCCTTGCCTTCTCCCTTACGTCTGCTTCTGGCGAATAGACGTGGCTGTGCTGCCCAGAGTCTTCAGGACGCGCATGTGCTCGTGCTTCAGGGCCTCAAAGTCATGCTGCAGCTGGTGATGCCATGGGTACAGGACAAAGACCTGGAAGCCCAGCGCCGACGTGGCGACGCACATGTTCGTCAACGAGATGATGCGCGTGGTTCTCATGGTGAAAGATGAAGGATGGAGAGGGATAAAAGTATAGACACTGCAACGGTCAGTCCATCTCCTGGCAGCCTGTGTCTAGTCGACCTCATGGCTGCAAGGTCATTGGAGGCGACAGCGCCGTGCTAGGCACGGCTTGTGCTGGACGAAGTGTCCGTCTTACCTTGAAAGGGGGCAGTTGATGCCTGGGCAAGAAAAGAAGACAGAGGTTGGGTTGAGGCTTGTTAAGTTGCTGAAGTCACGAATACGTCGACGGTATGGCACTCTCTCGTATACTGGCACCACGATATCGATGCGTACAAGACGTGTCTACAGCAACTTACAAGTAGGAAGGATAGCAGAAAGATTCTGACGAAACGAAAAAAAAAAAAGAAGAACAGAAGCAATTTTAAGAGAAAAATGGCTCGGAAACGCACGCCAATGCTTGACTCGTTCCCCTTGCCGACGTCGGGAAATTATGGAACAGTGCCACCCTGACTCCGTACCAGCATGCGCCCCTTCACGGCTTCCTCCTAAGGAGGGGGCGAATGGTACCGGAACAACGTGGTTTCCACTTTTGGCCTAGACCGTTGCTATCCCGGCAAGAGTGGCCTGATTCCACATGACCGCCTGCGGTTTTCGGCGATGTCGCTGGCCGATTCGTGACAGGTCGTTTCACCCTGCATCTTCCTCAGCCCTTCTAGCGTCCTTCCTCGGCTGTGGCGAGCGAGCACGTGACCGGCCAAGTTCTGCCACCGCCCGGGATCGGATTAACTACTCCCCGTTTTTGGCTGTGGGAGGGCAGGTGATCGACCCTATCGCAGCTTATCGTATTCTCCTGACCGACGGACGACTCTGGTCCTGTTTGCCTGTTCGCCTGCACGCCACGACGACCACGACGACGCGGCCGACGACGGACGGCTTCTCTTGCTGCACCCGCACCGCCCGCGAGCAAGCAGCAGCCCGGTGGACACGAGCACCCGCACGAGCGTACGCGCTGCCCCTCCCCGACGGGCTTCACACCAGAAGGGAGAACCCCGCCCATGGCCGACGACCTCGACTCCCTCGTCAAGGGGGCGCCGCTGTCCGGGCCGGGCAGTCTCGGCTACAAGGCGGCGACGACTACGACGACGACGCTGCTCGGCGGGCCCATGGGCAACCCCGACGGCGACCCGCTCTCGCACACGCCCGGCTCACCGGCGATGATCTACCTCAACCTGCTCATCCTCGAGGCCTCGCTGCGGGCCCAGTACCTGGCGCTGCGGGCCCGCCGCCGCCATCACACCTTCTTCCTCATCCTACTGAGCGGCTGGATCCTGGGCTTCGGCTATGCGCTGTTCCTGGCGCCGCGCGAGGACGGCAGCGGTGTCGGCGGCTCCGTCTACTGGGTCGTCGACGTGGTCGAAAAGGTCTGCTTCATGGGCGGCGTCATCACCGCCGTCCTAATCTGGGCCACCGGCATCTGGGACCGCGGCGTCCGCTGGCCGCGCCGCTGGTTCAACGTGTCCAACCGCGGCCTGCGCCACATCAACTGCAAGCTCGTGCTGATGAAGCGTTCCTGGCTGGCCGAGACCCTGTCCACTCTGGCCTGGTTCCTGACCTACGGCCTGCTGTCCAACGGCGCCGG
Organism: Grosmannia huntii; assembly: GCA_019925595.1. NCBI lineage: Eukaryota > Fungi > Ascomycota > Sordariomycetes > Ophiostomatales > Ophiostomataceae > Grosmannia > Grosmannia huntii. The sequence continues at coordinate 80,693 of JADHKJ010000049.1, forward strand.
CGTCTCGTCCTACCGCTACGTCGAGCCCGCCATCCTGCGCGAAGTCGACCGCGAGCTGCACCTTTCTGCTACTGGCCACCCGTCTGTCAGTCCGAGTCCTGGCCGCACCGTCGCCGGCCTGCACCACACCATGCCGGCCATCAGCCTCCGCGACGAGGAAAAGGCGGCCAGCAGCGGTAGCAACCGTCCGGCCGCCACTCAGCACGGCAACACGCACACCACCACCCACGGCCACGGCCACGGCCACGCCCCGTCCCCGTCCCAGGCGCAGTCCCAGTCTCCGTCGCAGCACCAGGAGGACCTCGCGCCCGGCGGCGACTACGTCAAGCTGCTGCTGCTGGCCAAGCCCTTCTCGCCCACCTTCCGCGAGAACTGGGAGCTGTACCGCCAGGAGTACTGGGAGCGCGAGAACGAGCGCCGTGCCCTCATTCGCCGGAAGCTCAAGGAGCAGGACCGCGCCCTGCGCTACCGCTCCGGCAGCTGGTTCTGGTGGCTACCCGGCCGCTCTGCTGCTGCGGCCAACGAGCCGCCGCGGCCCTACACGCCGCGTGGCCGGGGTGGCGATGTGAGCAGCGGTGGCAGCGGCGACAAAAACGCCCTCCACCAGCTGCACCACCCGCGCCACGTCGCCGTCGAGCGCGAGCACCGCCGTACGCGCAGCCACAGCTCGCGGCGCGGCAGCTTGTCGACCGGCTCGCGCAGCGGCACACCGGCCGAGATCGAGGACGCCGCTGCGGCCGCTGCTGCCGGCCGCAAGGAGAGCGCAGGGTCCAGCACATCTGACCGGCGGAGAAAAAAGTCGTCCGTGTCGACGGGGCAGGCGATGACGCGCACCGTTTCGGCTGCGGCCAGACGGCCCAACGCAACGGACTCGCGCTCCGTGACGCCCGAGATTCCATCGCCGCTGGCCAGAGAAAGCAGCATGTCGGCGGCCGGATGACCGGCGGACAGAGGGGTCTACAGAAGCAGAAGCACTCGAAAATGGCCGGTGGACAGACACATCCGATGTATAGCATAGAAATGAAGCTGCTCCTATGACTAAGCACGTGACCGCGGCTGTGCGCCTGGCTCGTATATGCAGGCTCGACTAGGAATGCGACATCTGCGGTAGTAGCTCGCGTAGCGGCTCGGCAAGCACTACTGCATCGAGCGCTGTAGCTCGCTCCTGCATTTCGTGCCTGCGATAGAGTAGCGAAGCGAACAAGAAGGAAGAAACGAGACAGCACAGGGTGTCGCTCCTTCCTCGATTCCAGGACACAAGGAGTGGGGAAAGAGCCAGAGAGCCCAGGCTGCCGTTTGCTTGGTGTCCCGTGGGTACCGTATTGAGACATACGACGTATTACGGAGTACATGGTAACTTCAACCACGGCCGCCCTTTATTTTGGGCCTCTTCTGCAGGATAGTACTCTTTTTGGACAGCAGGCTGCATCTTATCCGCCGTCTTTACACGACCTTGCTGCCCTTTTTTTCATCATAATACCCGGCTGCCTTCTTTCCTGCTCGTCTCTGCTTGCGCCCAACGCGTCTGGAGCTACCCCTTTCCTTTCATCATGGATATCGACCCGCCATCTCCACCGCACACAAGGACCACGGCCGTCATCGCTGGCGGCATGACCCTGCCTCAGGGCGTTGTGGCCAACGCGCCGTACGTTGGCCGAGCGCCCACACCGCCGAGTATCGTCGTCCCGCTGGGCGGCTCTTCTACCCTGCAGGCTGGATGGGGCCAACCACAGCCGCGCGTGCAGGTGCCGACAACAGCCCAGGACGCCTCTGCCCACGCCTTCCAGCGCGTGCAGAAGCAGTGGCAGCAGGCCCAGGAGGTGCGCCGGAAGCAGGCGGCCACGCGTGACGGAGACGACTCGGCCATGGAGGCCCTCGTGGCCGCCATCAGCCGCAGCACGTCCACGGCCATGACGATGCGGCCGTCGATGCTCAACGCTGCCGTCATGGGCCTCTCGGCCGAGCAGCTGCACCAGGTCACCGGCAGCCGGCCACAGACGGCCCAGCACAACGCCGCCAGCTGGGCGTACGAGAAGCGCCGCGTGGCCCAACCGGTGCTCGACTTCATGTACCTGGGACCGTCGTCGGTGGCGCGCGACCGCGACTTTCTGCGCCGTGCCGGCATCACCATGATGGTGGCTGCGCGCGACAGCCGCATGGCCGAGGCCCGTCTGCTGTCGGCCGGCCGTGTGGCGTCGGAGCTCGGCATTGCCGTCCACTACGTCGACGTGTTGGAGGACCGTCGTGGCGAGCTCATCAAGGCGTTGCCGGGCATTGTGCGCACCATCAACGAGCACATGATGCAGCAGTCCCGGCTGGCCGGTGCTGGCCGCGTGTTCGTCTTTTGCGAGACCGGCAACGAGCGTTCGGCCACCGTCGTGGCCGCCTACATCCTGACCGTCTACGGCATCAGCCTGGTCGAGGCCCTGCAGTTTGTCAACGCCTGCCGCTTCTGCACTGGCTTTGATGAGGACACCAAGCGCATGCTGTTAAACTACTGCGAGATCCTCCAGGCACAGCGCGACGTCGGCTGCAGCGACGATGGCGGCGCTGTCGACGCCGACAACGACTGCCACAGCCATCCGACGGCCGAGACCAGGCCCTTTCCGTCCCGAGACAGATCGCCGGCGACGCTCTCGCCTTGCGACGCCGTCCCGCCCCGATCGTCGGCCAGTAGGAGCAGAAGCCGGCCCAAGCGGCGGATCGAAGAGACGCTGGACGACGAGGATGACCGCATGGAAATAGGAAGCGACTGCGAACTGTCACGGGAGCCGTCGGCCGAACCGGCTCGGCTGCACCTGGACATGGCGCGGTATGTCCAACGCAAGGCTTTTGCCCCGTTTTCAGACGCTGCCAGCCTGCGGACGCCGACGAGTTAGGGCGGCTGGTATACTGGCGAAGCGGCGAGATAGGCAGGGCTTCTTGGAAACTATTGTGTTTTTAGAAATTAGAGGACCACATGTCGTGTTATACAACGGGCGCGTGCTGTAGTTACAACAAGTATTGTGCTTTGTGTGATTGTGTGATTGTGGAAGACTCGGGCAGGGCCTCAATGCGAAGTGAATGATGACCGGGACGACTTTCTCACCTTGTATTCACCTGTCGCTCCGATTTACGGAATCGCCCCCTTCAGCTTTTGGGCAGACAAACGCATTGCTCCGACTTGTTCGCCGTACGGACCAGAAGGGAAGGTGCGACCCGTGTAGTTACCCCAGCGTTGCCTCACCTATTCAGGCCGTGCAGCAGTTGGAAGGGAGATCGAGAGAGCTGACGAGACAGCTTCACAGAGGGCCACGGCTCCCTCCTTGCTCTTTCACTATTGTTTGCCCTCTCATCCTCGACATGCCCAAGCTTCGTCCTGCCACCAGCCGTCGCCAGCCCGGCCGCTATAAAGAGTTCGCATACTCTGATTCCGACACGTCTGCAGAAGATCCAGAGCCACCTCGCTCGTCGTTTGTTCCCGAGCTCAGCTGGACAACTGCCTTTCCCACGCGTGCTCTGGATGACCGTCGTCGGCACCCAAACGAGGCTCTCGCAGACTTCCACCGGACAGCAGACAGAATCCTGCAACAGCACATTTCCGTGTCCTCCAGCGGGACAGACAGTGTTGCTGCCACGGAGCCGATATACCGGCAAAAGGAAGACTTCCTGACACAGGCCATTGACTCGGCCAAGGAGCAGCTCGAGGCTCAATTTGCCTTCTGGCGAAAGTCCTTCTCCAAGCCTGCTGGGAACTCCAAGGTTAAGAAGCGAAGGCGTGGACAGGCCGACGAGTCGCCCCAGTCCATGAAAAGACACCATTTCAAGACAGACCGATCTAAGACCACCGGTCTTTCCATCAGCAGCAGTAGCTCCGATAACAGCAGCTTCCACGTTATGGCCGGCGACCTGGGCTGGGGCCTCTCAGACGGCCAGGCTGTCTCGACAGCCAAATACGTGAGCATGAGCCTTGCAGGAATGCAGGCCGTTTTCTATCCATTCGTGCTAACAGGGCCTTGGCCAGAACCGGGGAGGCACTTCGCCTACCGGTTGCACCACGTGGCAAGCTGTGCCCGACAACATGAAACTCATCATGGTCCGGGAGCTCACCTCATGGTTTGCCTATGATGAGACGGTGACCTTGCTCAAGCTCACCAGCACCGAAGAGGCGGACTTCCGCGCCCTGTACGATCGCGAGCAGCGCAAGTTGGCCGCCTACACGACTGCCCTCCGCCAGTACGAGGACGCCCAGGTGCGCGAGCGGGAGCTGCTCCGCTACGTCACGATGCCACAGGCGGCCAGAGACATCTTTCCGAGCGGGCTGGCCAGCACGGTCGAGATGCCCTTCAACGCCCGCTACTACGTTCCAATGGTGCCGGATCCGGGCCTCATCACCGACGTGGTCACCGTGCGGCAGCTGGTCATGGCGCAGGAGTATCTGAGCAGCGTCGGCTTCGTGCGCGACACCGTCGACCTGGGCCACTGGCTCGGTCACAGCGGCGGTGGCCGCTTCGAGATTGACATGTTTAGCAGCTGCAACGGCTGCGAAGAAGGCGGCCACGGCCATGGCCACAACCAGCCCGTCCTAGCCATGAAGGGCCATCTGCGTCCGTCGCCGCGTGGTCTGGCACCTGTTCCTGCTGGTGCTGGTGCTGGCGTGGGCAACGGCGAAGGCGTCAAGCGTCGTCGTAAGAAAGCTGTCCTGGAAGACGTCGCCAAGGACACAGCTGCTGCCTGTGTCGAGGTGAAGGGGTCCGTTGTTCCCGTGACGACGAGCATCCGAGGCCGAGGTGGCAGCCGAGGAGGCCGCGGCAGGGGTTGCGGAGGCGGGCGCGGAAGGGGAAGACAGCCAGGTTTCAAGGTGCACGTTCAAGGGACTGGTAGCCAACCGGTACTGATCGACGAGGCTGGTCCCAGCCGCACAGTGAAAGTGTGAAGGAGCATAGTACGGAGTACTCCGTGGGGGTTACGGTACACAGCAGCGCTATGGGACACCGCATTGCTATGTCGGGCTGCAAGGATGGAAAGAGAAAGGAGAACTTGCAAGGATGCCCCGGAATTGGAATTGTGGAAAGAGATTAGGGAGTAGTGATTAGTCATCAATATAAACTCCTAGCGAAGCTGTTGCGTACGTTGTACACTTTAGTGGCTATCGATCCGAGCTTCAGCCTACGGACGACTGCCATCACCAGGAATCGGCATCGGCGAACTATAGTTGCGGGACGCAAATCTGGGACTTGTCATCGACGACCGGTCAGAGACATCCAAAAAGCGAAGCAGCCGGACACGAGGGCGACTCGACGCGCGAAACAGCCATGGCGCCACCACGGATCGAGCAGCAGGAGATTGACACGTACTGGAACATCTTCTCTGCGCGCACGAATGGCGGCAAGTTCCTGACGGGCGAGCAGGCGGCGCCGGTGCTAAAGAACAGCGGGCTGCGTGACGGCCAGCTGGAGCGGGTGTGGGATCTGGCCGACGTGGACAATGACGGCAACCTGGACTTTGAGGAGTTTTGCGTGGCGATGCGGCTGATCTTTGACATTCTGAACGGGGTGGGTTGCTCAACTTCTGCCTTTTGCCTTTTGCCTTTTGCCTTTTGCCTTTTGCCTTGTGCCCGCTGACAGCTCGCAGGAGTATCCCGACGTTCCGAACACGCTGCCGGACTGGCTGGTGCCCGAGTCCAAGGCCCATCTGGTGCAGGCCGGCCGAGCGCTGACGGGCAAGGCGCCGCAGTTTGAGCAGGTCGAGGTGGACGACCCGGACGCGCCCCCGCTCAAGGACGGCTTCGACTGGTACATGAGCCCGGCCGACAAGTCCAAGTACGAGCAGATCTACATGGAGAGCCGGGACATGCGCGGCGAGGTGTCGTGTGAGTTGTTCTGGCGGATGTGTTGTGTTTCGTTGCGACAAACAAATCTTTCTGACGACCGGCAGTCCCGGCGCTGCAGGACCTTTACGAATCGCTCGAGGTGCCGGACACGGACATCCGGTCGGCGTGGAACCTGGTGAACCCGTCGGCCGGCGCATCGATCAACAAGGACGCCTGCCTGGCCTTTTTGCACATTCTCAACTACCGGCACGAGGGCTACCGGATCCCACGCGCGGTGCCGGCGTCGCTGCGGGCCAGCTTCGAGCACAACAAGATCGACTACCAGGTCGGCCACGCAAGCACGGCGGCGGCGAACTCGCGCTGGGCCACACGGGCCGACGACACGACCACGACCGGCCGCAAGGCCAAGTTTGGCGACCAGTACCTGACGCGTCTGGGCCGTTCCGGCTTTGCCAGCACCGGCACCGACTTCTCGGCCGAGCAGAAGACGGAGGACTGGGAAGAGGTCCGGCTGAAGAAGCAGCTGCAGGACCTGGAGCGGCGCATCGCCGATGTCGAGGGCGGCGCGGCACGGCGCTCGGGCGCTGGCCCCGGCGGCAAACGCGACACCAAGCCGGCCCTCGTCAAGCGCGAGCTCGAACAGCTGCTCGACTACAAGCGCAAGGAGCAGCGCGACCTCGAGGACGGCACCGGCAAGGCCAAGGCCGCCGCCAGCCTGCACGGCGTCGCTGACGACCTCGCCACCGTGCGCGAGCAGGTCGAGAGCCTCGAGGCACATCTGCGGTCGCGCGAGCACATTCTCGAACAGCTGCGACGCGAGATTGACGACGCCAAGGTGCGGTGAGCGAGACGGGGAGAAACTAGCCAGAATGGAACAGACTGTACCAAGACGAGTCGCAACTCGGAATACGCGAGCAATGGATAGAACTATACAAACAAAACCAACATTGGTTATGTAATCACACGATACGCTGTTCGGACTCGTGACTGCCATCATATGTGCGCGCATGACTGCCTCCTCCAGCAGGTTGGTGTCGCCAGATAGCGGCTTCCCTGCTTGGACTGTAATGACGAGCCGCCAGACTCAGGCGCGCGCACTAACTCATCTTGCTACCCCACCATTCCAACCAGCTCCCAACAATCGAGGCCCACCGCCAAACTCTCTTCATCCCCCGCTCTAGACCAAGCTTTCTCAACGCATTTCCCCGACAGCAACCGCATCCGACGACCTCTCTTCCAAGCCAAAATCAAACACCATTCGAGAAATCCACAACTCAAAATGTCTACTTCTGAGGCTTTCAAGCAGGCCGTGCTGGACTCCAAGAAGCTCACGGCGAAGCCGAGCAACGAGGAGCTCCTGGACATCTATGGTTCGTCCACCAGCGGGACTCTCCAAGAGGAGACATAGCGCCACAAGACACGCCAGATTGCTGACACGTCGTGCTGCAGGCCTCTACAAGGTTGCCATGGGCGAGGACATCACCACGGCCCCGAGCCCCGGCATGTTCGACCTCAAGGTACGTGCTTCCTTCCTCCTTCCTAGCTGTTCTAGAGATCGTCTTGGATGCTGACTCGCCTTCACGACCAGGGCAAGGCAAAGAAGGCCGCCTGGCAGAAGGTCGTCGACGAGGACCTGACCGCCGAGCAGGCCCAGGAGCGCTATGTCGAGTACATTGAGAAGCTCAAGGCCAAGCACGGCTACGATGCGAGCAAGGTGCCCGAGACTGTCGGCTCCTCGTAAGAGGGCCGCTCTCTGAAGGCGACGCAGGCTTGCAGGAAGAACTGTGCATCCGAGGCTGAGAACAGCCCACACATCCATGTTTAGCTATGCAGGAATTTTGAACTCATTGACATCTTCTCGTCTTTCTCCTGTCCATTGCTGTCTACCCGCTCCACGCGCGTCCACTCCAGTCGGGCTCTGCGTGAGGGAGCGTGCATACCCACGGAGTCTCACCCTTGCCGTATTGCTGCAGGGGCAAATCGTACGGGACCCGCAGGGCCACGACTGGTCTCCCTGCAGCCTCTCCGGTCACCGGCTGCAACACACTGTCGCTTCCGCCGACAACCTGCATCGAAGCTGTCTCTGCAAACAGACCCGGCCAGACCATCACGCCAATTTCCCACGAGGCAACCCGCACCTCACCTGCTGCCGTCACGGCCTCGCCCCATGCCTGTTTCGATAGATTGGCTGACGTAAGCAGTGCCCAGTCCACGCCGACTTCGCCATATCGAACATAGGTCTTGACGTGTGGCGCTGCCCGTTTGCGGCCGTTTTCGACCGGGGTGACGCCATCTGGAAGCTCTGGCTCGGTCAGGTCGTTCTACGTACTCGTGCAGGCAGGGGGAGGGAGGACAGATACATACTCGCCCCATCAGGCGAATCGTTGGCCCAATGGCACAGCAACGGGCGCATATAGTGCAGCTGTTTCTGCTGCTGCGACGACTGGATCTTGGTGTGGATCGAGGTGCCCGACAAGTAACCATCTAGTGACCGCCGTATTTCGTCTGCCGTGGGGAAGACTACACGAAACCGGGGCTGCTGTATGCTGTTGCTGCTGCCGTGATCAACACTACTGTTGGCCGTGGCCATTGCACGGAAAAGCGTGCGTCGAAGCCAAGTGTCCGTGGGGCCCAGCGTCGCCATGGAGGACACCTGCAGCACGATCTCGGTGGACGGCGTGACTGTCTGCACCGGCACGGAGCGAAGCGTGTTCTTCAGAGCAGCCCATCCCCACTGGGTCTGATACGTCTCGTCGGGCTGTTGAACAAGGGAATGTCTGCCCGGCACGCTGGCGATCAGGGCACCTTGCACGGCTGCAAAGTCAAACAGCGCCAGCTTCTCGACGAGCGGCCGGCAGACGGAGCGCCGCTCGTTGTAGGCCCGCAGGTAGCTGAGCAGGTCCGTCTTGAAGCGGCGACCGCTCCCGACGGGGCTGCCGGCCGGACGCTCGTCCTCTCTGTCCTTGGCGTCTTCGGCCAGGAGCGGAAGCAGTGGCGAACGCCAGACGCCTTGTGTCATGTTCTCCCAGTCATGGGGGATCATGTTGGCCGTGTAGAGGACGACCTGTGCGGTGTCGTCGTGCCGGAAGAGCACCGCCATCTTGGCGTGGTGCGTGCCAAACGGCTCCGGCAGAAAGGCCGTGTGCAGCTGCACGTTGGCATAGCGCGCGGCCTCAGCCTCCAACGCGCGGCGCCGCTGGTCCTCCCGCTTCCAGAAGCCGTGCACAACGTGCACCTGCACGAGGTGGCGCACGTCTTCGTCCAGGGCGTCCATGAAGAAGCCCAGGTCATGCAGAAAGTTGAACTCCCAGCACTCAGCCACCAGCGGGCTGCCGAATAGCGCACCGACCGTCACCGTGTCAACGTTGTCCTCGGCCGACAGGTCGCGGATGGCCGTCAGCTGAAACGGACTCGGGAAACGGAGCCCGGCATCGGCCCTGGTGCTGCTGTTGTCCGGGTTTCCTGTTCGCCTCCTCTTCTGTGGAGGGCTGACCGGTACAGACAGGGACTCGAGGACAATGCCTCTGGAGTCCTGGCCATTGTCAGCACCGGCTTCGTCTAGCGCCCGCCTCGACGGCGTCGCCCTTTGCTGTCCGCCCATCGCAGCTCACTCCGATTTGGTGAGGAGGGATGGCAAAGACGAAGACGCGTCTAGTCATGTCACGTGGTAATCGCGACTCGACGAACTTATATTACTCTGTGTGACAGATCGCCACCGCCATTTGTCCCACCGCTCAAGTCCTGGAGATCCTTCGCAGCATCGCTCCTTCCATACATTCTACAAAAGTCCGTTTCACAACGGACGATATCGCCATGGTCACAGGGCCCAGGCCTGCGCCATTCCAAAAATAAATGCCACTGTTACTGTAGCGCGGCCAACCCCTGCATAAGAAGCGGAAGACGTATTCTTGCACTAACAGAAACATATTGCGATTTCTGATTGGCTGCTGCTCCCTAGAGACTCGCTTTTGCCAAGGGAAACGCCAACACCTCCTGAAATCTATTCTTCATCGACGACCTGGAAAAAACGGCTCCTCTTCCTTCGCATCCTGACGCGGCCTCCCCCTCCCCCTTTCTCTCATATTGAAGGCGCAGACGACGACGACGCCTTCCTTGACACCTTCGTCCCCATACCTTGTTGTTTTGGATCGTGGGCCGCCTTTCTGCGATTTGCTGTGCCGACGCTTTTACGCAACGCTATCCGATACACTGATACTGAACACGATTGCGTTTTCGTGCCGACAGCCTGACGACTCGGCTGGCCTTGGCCGCGCTTATTGCCGTCTGTTGTGGTCCTGCCTTTCTTCCACACGGTGCCGGATTGTCGATCTCTCCAGAACGATCTCCCTGATGCAACACCTCTTCGATTAGCCGGCTCTCTCATTTTGTCGTCAGGTCTACGACACCGTCGAGAACGGCCGCTGTAGCCATCTCTTCGTTCGCATCCGCTTCGCATCTGCCGACTCTCTCGGTTTGCTTGCCGTCCTACCGGCTTTTGCCACGCGGGACGCCTTTCTCCGACGCGAGGCATCCCGACCGCCTCACCCACCATGAGGCTCCTTTCGCTCGTCTCGCTGTTCGGGATAGCTGCCTTGGGCGCAGCTGCAGAAGATGCTGTCCCAGACGCTGCCCCGGCAGCCGCTCCAGCAGCCGCTCCGGCAGCCCCCCCAGCAGACTTGCCACAGGGCTGGACCATGTTTGACGGCATCAAAGTCCCGCCATTTGTCGAATTGACGCCGACAAACTTTGACCAGGAGATGGCCCAGTCAAAATCCATGATGGTGAAGCTGTACAGGTGAGCCGCCCTTTCTGCTATAGGATTGCGCTTCCGCTGCTAATGTTCGGCATGCAGCCCTTACTGCCATCACTGCCAGCGCTTTGCGCCGACCTTTCAGAAGCTGTACGAATACTACCGCACGGCGATAGCTCCCGGTGACGACCCGGCCGTCACCGTTGACAAATATTACAACCTCCGATTCGCATCTATCAATTGCGTCGCCCACTACGATTTCTGCGCGAAGCAAGGGGTGAAGTCATACCCTACGACAAAGCTGTTTGTGGACGGCGTGGTGACGACCATCTTCGAAGGCGTCAAGTCCATGGAGGAGCTCGGAACCGCCATCGAATCTGTTTTGGAGGCAACGCGCCCAGGCACGCGGCCGAACCCGGTTCTGCTTCCCGTAGAGCAGGCGGCCGTCCACCCTACGATTGCAGCTGAAGCTGGGGCCGTCATTGCCCTGCAGGCACCCGCAGTCCCTTCTGCTGTCCCTGCTGCTGTGGACGGTGCCACCGTGAAGGTGGAGGCTGCAAAGGACGCCTCGACTGGAAACACTGCCAAGGACGCTGCTGCTGGTGCTGCCACGGACGGCAAGGATGCCAAGCGCAACAAGGACAAGAAGAAGGGAGCTCTACCCGTTCCGGTCTACCGGGGCCCGCCCAAGTCGACAGCCACGCCGAATGCCAACGGAATATCACAGAAACTCAATGCGGAGTCGTTCCAGACACTCGTTACGACAACACAAGACCCGTGGTTCATCAAGTTCTATGCCCCGTGGTGTCACCACTGCCAGGCTATGGCGCCAAACTGGGACCAGCTGGCGAAGGAGATGCGAGGCAGACTCAACATCGGCGAGGTGAACTGCGAGAAGGAGTCGCGGCTGTGCAAAGACGTGCATGTCAACGGCTACCCGACGATCCTGTTCTTCCGGGGCGGCGAGCGCGTCGACTACGATGGACTGCGCGGCCTTGGCGACTTTGTGCAGTATGCAGAGAAGGCGGTTGACATCTGTGAAGGCGTGAAGGGTGTCGATGCCGCGTCGTTTGCGGCTCTGGAGAAGAAGGAGGACGTGATCTTTCTGTACTTTTACGACTTTGCCACGACGGGCGAGGACTTTATGGCGCTGGAGCGGCTCCCGCTCAGCCTGATCGGACATGCCAAGCTGGTGAAGACCAACGACACGGCCTTGTACGATCGGTTCAAGATCACGACATGGCCGCGGTTGGTCGTGTCTCGCGAGGGACGGCCGACGTACTACCCGCCGCTGACGCCCAACGAGATGCGCGACACGCACCAGGTGCTGAACTGGATGAAGTCGGTGTGGCTGCCGATCGTGCCAGAGCTGACGGCATCGAACGCGCGGGAGATTGTGGACGGCAAGCTGGTGGTGCTGGGCATCCTGAAGCGGGACGACCCGGAGGGCTTTGCCAGCGCGATCCGGGAGATGAAGAGCGCGGCCAGCGAGTGGATGGACAAACAGATCCAGCTGTTCCAGCTAGAGCGGCAGGAGCTGCGCGATGCCAAGCAGCTGCGCATCGAGGAGGCCGAGGACCGCAACGACCAGCGGGCGCTGCGGGCAGCGAAGAGCATCCGGATCAACATGGACCGGGCGGACAAGAAAGAGGTTGCCTTTGCCTGGGTCGACGGCGTCTTCTGGCAGCGGTGGCTGCGCACGACATACGGCATTGACGTCAAGGACGGCGAGCGCGTTGTGATTAACGACGAGGACGTGAGTTTTGGGGGGGGTCGTTTCGTTTCTTTCTTTATTTTCTTCTTTTCTCTTCTTCTTTTCTCTTCTTCTTTTCTTTCCCTCCCTTTCCTTCTGCTAACCCCTCCAGAACCGACGCTACTGGGACCAGACTATCACGGGCAACTCGATCTTGCCATCGCGGACATCGATTCTGGAGACGCTCAATAAGGTGACTGCGTCTCCGCCAAAGATCAAGCCCAAGTTGACCATCTCGAGCATCGAAAAGATCTTCTTCGACATGCGGGTAACGTTCTCGGAGCACCCGTACCTGACAATCGGCTGCTTCCTGGGCATGTCGCTCGGCGTGGCGTCGTGGTTCCGCGGCCGGGTCCGGTGGTCACGGGGACACTTCCGGCTGGAGGACAGCCTGGGCCGGAAAGACTTTAAGCTGCCCATCCTAGGGACTGGGCTGAACGCAAACGGCAAGGTAGACTAGGACGCCTGTCTAGACAGGGGCGGTGCTGGATTGCCAACGATGCATCGTTTTGTTTTTTGTCTAATATAAGATCATGGAGTCTGGCTGTTTTTTGTCTCTGTCTTCGTCTCCTGTTCCCTGCGTTGGTTTATCAAGTACGAGGATCTGTATACTACTACTGGTGAGCATGGAACGGACGCATGAGTAAAACAGCACACACAAACGCCGAGCCAATATGATCCAGAGCAGCTGTCGGCCCAGGGCTGTGCATTGTGGGGACAAGAGACGATAATATATAATGCATACATTCATAGATCAGAAGGCAATACACGAGTGGAAAGCGCTTGAAGTAGGTAAAGCTGCAGATCTGTGGGACGACATGTGCCTGGTCTCACGTGTAGAGCTCCTCGGTCAGGCTGTTGAGCGCGATGCCATCCTTGGCCAGGTCCTTGACATCGACGAGGAATTGCAGCGGCATCTCGACCAGGTTTCCACGAATCTCGCCCAGACGCGCCTTGACGGCCTCAACACCACCAGAAAAGCAGGGCGCCACGTGACCGTAGGCAACCTTACCCTCGGGCAGGGGCTGTGGCTCCTCGCTGTTGCTCTCTCGGCCTGCAATCTTGTCCTTCCACCCCTCTCGTGCGAGCTTGGCCTTGTCCTTCTTCGTCTCCGTGGCGCCCGGCAGGACAAAGTACTGGGAGTAGTAGTCGTCATAGTCGTCCCAGTTGCGTACACGGTCGGTGGGCACGCAGTGGAAGACGTCGTCAAAAGCCTCTGTGTTGGTGTGGGCAGTGCCCGTCCACAGGCGACGGAAGTGCGTGCTGAGCGGGTCAGCCACCAGCCGGTCGGCCGTGCTGTTCCAGTCGTACTTGTTGGGTCCGGCGGTAATTGGGAGGAACTATGATTAGTCAGCATCACATGATTTCGAGATGGAGATCGCATCGTCTCTTACATTCTGTGTTGCCTTGTCGTATGGCAGGTCCGGCAGTAGGCCAATGTGCTTGCGGAACAGCTGGCGACGCAGGCTCGCGGGAAAGGCGCCGACCACATACGGACGGCCGTTCATGGACGAGCGCACCGGGTGGTTCGGGTCCTCGATGACGACAGCAATCTCCGAGTCATGGCTGCCCAACTGCGAGCGGTCATTGAGGTTGGCACTGCCACAGATGACCAGCCGGTCGTCGGCAATGAGGACCTTGGTGTGGATGTACAGCTCTTCGCTGACATACGCCGCGATCTCGGCCTCGGGATCCTCGCCGCTCCAGGGCACGTCGGCCAGGGCTGGACCCCCGTACATGTAGCAGGCCGAGACAGAATCGGCCGTAGGATCGTTGGGCGCAGACTGCGCAGCGGCCTGGTAGCGGCGGTAGTTGTCGCCGGGCTCGTTGCGGGTCATGTGGCCACGGCTATAGCCATCGTAGTCGGACTCGACAGCATCGTCAAACTCCTGCCGGGCATCCTGATACGACACGCCGCTGTCCTTCTCGACTCGGCCCATCAGCGGGGCCGTGTTGATGCGGTCGTAGTTGCGCAGGTTGTAGAAGCGGAGGTACCTCTCCGGCTCGTCCACGCCGGCTGCCCGCAGCTGCTCGTAGATGCTGTGGCCGCCACGGCTAATGCTGTCGTACTGGAACTCCATGATGGCCCGGGTGCCCAGGGCTGAGTCGGCCTGCAGGTCGCCGGCAAAGCCAGGCACCGCCGGGATGCACACGATCATGCCAAAGTCCTCGCCGTTCTGGTGGGCCCGCGCGATGCGGTCGACAATGGCGCGGCCAATCTTGTTGGACACCGGCTTCTGCTCGTCGCTCGTGGCCGTGATAAAGAACTGGTTCTCAATGTAGACAAAGTGCTCGGCGCCTGTGATTGCGGCAATGTATGCGTTCGCGATCGAGTGCTCCGTCTTGTGGCCGGCTGACCAGGCACAGCAGCTGCGGGTCAGCTGGATGTGCAGACTGTCGTCTTTGTCATCGCCGCCCTGCCGGTTGTCGGCCTCTTCGTCGCCGTCGTCGCCGCCCAGGAACCGGTTCATGCGGTGCTGCAGGTGCTTGTGCAGGCCGCCCACAAAGCGCTGTCCGCCCTCCAGCAGCTGCCCGCTCGTTCCCCACAGGCTCTCGGGCACGGTGTGCGGCTCGCTGGGCATCTCGAGCTTCTCGTAGCTGCCCTTCTCACGGGTCACGTACTTGCTGTCGAAAATGTAGTTCCTGCACGTGGGGCTTGTCAGCATCACGGAGGCCGCCTCTTCTTCCCACACGGGGACCAGACTCACCATCTGTCGATGAAATGGGTCATCAGACTAGGCACGATATGTCCCGACAGGCTGATGCTGATGTCGGACCAGCCCATCCGCGAGCTCTGTGTGCGGTCAACTGGAACACGGTGAGCTGCTGTCAGACGAGTCCTCTTCTTGGGTGAAAGGAGGCATATACGCACGCTTGTTGTTTTCCCACTTGTCGACATCCGCAAAGTCGTACACACGGGCGTTGTTGTAGTCCTGGCCGGGGAAAACGATGGCATCCAGGTCGCCGGGATGGGCATCGGCAATGGGATGGCTGTTGGTGTCCCAGCGTCCAAAGCCTGTCGATATCCACGTCAGTCTTCAACTTGAACAAAAGGAAAAGAGTCTCACGTACACAGGTCCAGACCGCCCATAAAGGCAATCTGGTCGTCGATGAGGCACAGCTTCTCGTGGTGCGCCCAGTACAGCACCATGTCGTCGCTGGTGCCGTACATCGTCTTGAGGGCATCCTTGCCCAGCTTGGACAGGCCAAAGGCGCCGATGTTCATGTCGGCAAAGGCCGTGTGCAAGTCGGCCTGGATGTCGTGGCCATTGGGCAGGTGATCTGGGTGTCGGAACACGCGGATGTTTGGGTGCAGTGCCTCCAGGGCGTGCTTGGTGTGCTGTATTGTGGTGATCAGTGAGTGTGATCTAAGCAGACAAGCAGGGAAAGGCTCATACGGCAGAGTTCACTACGTTGGGTTAGCAAAGGACAGCACGACGGAGCCAAGCCGGTAGCGGAGCAGGGAAAGACGAACGGGTCAGGGCCTGCGGCACCTCCTTGTAGACGATGATGCGGACCTGGACGCCTCGCTCTGCGGCGGCCTTGAGCATGTTGTCGAGGCGGTACTGCTCATTCTGGGACGGTGGCCGGCGGAGGTACAGCTCGGGCGTCAGCCACCAGTCGAGGATGTAGATGGTCCGTTGGGCCTCTGGTCTTGCGGTCAGTCTGCGGACACGGAAACGGCGGTGACAGTCTCTGCTCACGCTCGAGTGCGGCCGACACGGCCCAGAAGTAGGAGCAGCCGTCAATGTACCACTTGGCCCGGCCGACGGTCTCGGGAGCAAACGACTGGAACCGGTTGCTGTTGTGTTCGGGCAGGTGGGACTCGGTACACTCGGCCCCGTGGGTGTGCGAGTGCTTCTCGGTGCCCACCAGGTCTTCGAGGCCGCCCTCGACCTTGGTCCAAAAGCTCTGCATCCTGCTCTCTGTTTCTGTGCTGTGTGGTGATCGGGAGACGTTGCTTCTTCTGAGCAGCCGGTGAGCAGCGTTTTGGACAGGTGGTGATAAAGATGCAGGACAGCGAACGCGCGTCTCTGGGAGGGGCTGTCTGCTTGACAGCAGCCTCAAGACTCGGCAGCCGGACTGTTATTCCACTTTTTAAGCCCACTCCAGCTCTGCTTTTGCGACAAGTTGGCGCAGTTGCTTGGCAGTCAGCGAGACTCCACCTTGTTCTTCCCCCACCGATCTGTCCTCAGTCCAGGATATCGTGCGGCACGGAGCTTGCCGTTGTCCAGGGAAGCAGCTGTGTGGCTTTGCCTGTCAGAGCCATCTCCGTGCTATGGAGCCCCCGAGCGAGGCCGAAAAAAGACGCAAGGACGATGGCGGGGCATCTTGACGCAATACGAGCTTGACGTCAGACGCAGTAGCGGTGTGTTGGTGTTGGATGGCCATGTGTGTGCAGTGGTGGATATAAACGCGGTTTGCACGTTTGGAGGCACAACCGATTGTTCCTGCAGGCTGTCCGTGATGTCAAATCAGAGCCGTGGCGACACAAGGAAACGTTGCACCCTCCATCGTGCCTTCCCGCGCCGAGACAGACAGCCCGCACGTGAGCCCCCCCTCCACTAGCGAGTGAAACTCTCCGAAGCGCCTGTTGCGTCACTTGCAGCAGCGACTATGAATTCGCGCTGCCGTAATCAGCTTTTAGCGCCGATTGGCTCAGTTTCCACGATAGACAAAGGCCAGTCTCATTCGACCTTATTTCTGGCCCAGCTGCCACGGCAAAGCTCTGCTTGCGAACCAGACCTGCCGTCTGCGCCGGCGTACAACGTACAGCCGACAGCTGACAGCCATCGCCGTTCTCGTATTGTCGGCTCCGCGCCCGCGCCCGTCCAGCTGCCAGGCGCAGAATCGGAGGCTCAGCTGTCGTTGTTCTTCGAAACGACCGGAGAAGCAGACAGGTCTGCCGGACCCCGAAACGCAGGCACGGGCGATTGGAATAGCCGCGGCTGCCGTCGCAGGCTGTGTCGCCGTCGCCCGTCTGTGTGATTGGGCTTCTGGTCTCGCCCATCGCCACGATCCCGTCCTCGATGAACACCTCCAGAGCAGACGTCCGATCGATTCTGCCCAACTCACAGCCCTTTGTCATGACCGATCCGACGTCCTTGTCCTTGTCGGGCGCCGCTGCCGCCGCCGTGGCTGCCGACGTGGCCGCAGCAGCAGCAGCCGCCCATTCTGCCGACATCAAGGCCGACACGCTGCAGGCAGACCTGTCGTTTGACCGTCTTTCTTCGCCCTCCTCCGCCTCCGCTCTCCCGTCCTCGGCCGTCCACGTGTTCAACCCGGCCGTCCACGGCCATCTGGTCCTCTATCTCGCCGCCCTGCACGGCTCCTGCATCACCCAAGACGGCCTCTCCGGCAGCTTCAGCCCGCCGCTGCATCACGAGAAACTGCTCGCCTGGTGGAAGGTCCGGCTGGCTTCGTCTACTGTCCTGCTCTGGCTGCTGCCCTCGGACGCTGCCAAGCCGGCCGCCGCGGACCTCGTCGGCGCCGCCATGCTGCGCAGACACCCCGCCGAGACCAGCCACCACGTCGCCGCCGTCGAACTGCTGCTGGTCAACCCTCGTCAGCGCCATCAGGGCGGCGAACGCTTGCTCTTGGCCGCCGTCGAACAACAGGCCGTCGCCGCCGGCAGAACACTGCTGGTACGTGGACTGCTTTTTGCATATATCTACATATTCTTCCCCTGACTTCCCAGACTGCAGAGACCGATGCAGGCTCCCCGGCTGCCCTCACCTTTGCCGAGCTCGGCTTCGTCGAGGCTGGCCGCATCCCAGGCTTCGTCGTCCGTTCTTCGGGCGAGAAACGCGATCAGCTGATGCTGTACAAGAACCTGGCTCTGTCGCCATGACGCTGCGTCTTGTGGAAAAAGAAAGGGAACGAATGCATGCACACATTTGCGTATGCTTCACGGAGATATGGGTGAGATATCCCCGTCTCCTCTTCGACACAGCTGTTCATGAGCAGCTCAGATGTATATAACAAGCCTCCCTATTAAACTTTGTTTGCTGCAAGCACAATATCCGAGCCCAACGCCTAGCACGGTGCACCCGTCTTTTGCCCTCTTCCACGCCCGCGCCGCCCTTCTCGTCGCCCAGGACGCGGTCGCTACTCGTCTTCCTCCACCTCTTCCACCTGCGGCGACTTGTAGCCGACCGGTCGTTGCGTCGGCACAGCCATGGCCTGCGTGCTGGTAGCCGTCGTAGTGGCCTCGGCTGGTGGTGCATGGCCCGTGGAACCGGCAAAGTGCGACTGGGCCTCGACCGAGGTGCCGGACGACGACGACTTGGACTTCTTCTTCTTCTTCGGGTTCGGCTAGCGAGAAAAGCAAGGTCAGCATGGGAAAACGACGGCCCAGTCAGGGAAACAAACACACATCATGCCAGGCCCAAACAGGCCGGAAGCTGTCCATAAACGAGACGTCCTCCCACAGGTTCGGGTACAGCCAGAGACCAGGCGACAGAACAAAGTACGTCAGGCAGAAGAGGACGACGCGGAAGATGGCCATGAGGAAGAAGAGGCCCAGCAGGCCGAGGAAGCCCCAGCTGAGGTAGTAGACGCCTTGGCGCATGCGCAGGGGCCAGAGCGGGTATAGCACCACGGCGAAGATGGCCAGCAGCGCCAGCCCGGCATACACCTTGCGCATGGTCTGCGGCCCCTCGTAGAACCAGACGTAGTACATGTCGTCGCCCGCGTCCTGCTGCCGCTCAATGTTGACCGTCCACTGGCCCTTGATGCGCTTCGTCTTCTTCTTGGCCCCGGCTGCCGCGCCCGTCTGTGCCGCTGCTGGCTCCTCCGCCTTGGCCACGCGCAGCGCCAGCATCGACAGCGGCAGCAGTTTGAACGCGTTCTCCAGCGATGCCCGGTCCGTGATCGCCGGCAGCTCTGGCGTCTTGAGCCGCGCCTTCTCGTACGCCGGCGTCTGCAGCATCCGCAACGCCCGCTTGACCCGGAACATATCCTTGCGCTCGCCCCCCAGAATCACCGTCCGTGTCTTGAGGTCCTGTGCCCGCAGAAACTTGGCCATGGCCACTGCCACCGGGTTTGGCGGGCCCGGCGTGATCGCCTGCTGCTGCTGTCCTGGCGGCGGGCCTCCCTGCTGCGGGTGTGGGTGCGGATGCTGGTGTGGCGGCTGCCCCGGCTGTCCTGGCTGCCCTGGCTGGCCCGCGCCTCCGGCCTGCTGGGCTGCCTGCTGTTGTCGCATCATCTGCTCGCGCGCCTTCTGCAGCTGCTGGATAAATTCCGGCACCGTCATGCCAGCCCTCTGGGCATCGGCCGCGATCTGCCGCTGCATTGCTGCAATCTGCTCGGGCGATGGCCGCATGGGTGGCCCACCCGGCTGCCCGGGCTGTTGTGGTGGCTGTTGCATTACGTCTCAATGCGTGTTTGTGTGTGCGCTGTGTATCCGGTCGATGCTATCTGTACAGTGCTTGCGCACGCGGTTGATGGCTGCCTTCTCCAAAGTGAGATGCCGCTCTGGTAATATAGAACGCGACAGAGTATAGCAGGCCGAAGAAGAAGAGACGTGGTCGGCTAACTTATCAAGAATCGATGGGTGAATACGGTTCCGTGGCCATAAGAATAACGACTAGACGACTCGAAAGGGCAAGCTGTTCAATTCTCATGTACTTCGGATGGTTGATGATCCGCTCCGATCCGTGCTTGGAATGTCTGCACTGTTGTCGCACTGTTCAATCCATGCAAATCTCACTGAAATTCAAGTTACAGCTGCAGATTCATCCCAGCCACTCGTTCACCAGTAGGATGCTCGTGTATACCCCCTGTCTTTCCGGCTTTGTCTCAGCTTCTGTCGTCACTTGTTTACTGCTTCTATTAATACTACTGTTACGATATCCCCACTCGTGTCACATCCTGGCCCTTGAGCTAAGAGCTTCCTGCCACTCAGCCGTTTCTATTACGATGTACTCCGTACGAGAGTATCTTACCTCCATACGGAGTCGTCAAATTCCAAACCCGAACTCTTCATCAATCCGGCTGGTGTAAGGCCTTGCACCTCTCAGGCTGGCGTACAATCCTGCTGGCCTCATCGATCTTTTCTTCTCCGACACTAACGCAGTCCCTAAACCTTTTTTCAGCTCTCCCATTCTGTGGGCTTTCTCGTCTGGGGACTTTCCCCCAATCTATGCCTCGGCGAATCACCACAGCCATACGGTCTCCCTCCTTCGCAACGCTAATTCCTTACCACACCTATTACCTCCACCGCCACAGACATTTTCCGGTCAAGAGCCACTCAGATGGCCGGATGGCCGCACAGCTGTGCCATCTAGGAAAGCATGAGATCATGGTAATTTGATACTAGCGTCAGCCCTCGTCTGTTTGTACTCGTTCTTGTATCTGTACTCCGTACCCTGTACGCGTATGTACGTGTAAGTTAGGCCTGCGTTATTTTCACTTTTGCCTCTTGTCGGCGAACCGGTCGAAAATGCCTGCCTGCGTAGTGTCAGATCCGACAACTTCCGCTCTCGTCGCTTCTCACGCACTCTTACGTGCTCTGCCCGTGTGCGTGTGCTTCTCACCTGGGGTTCAAGTATGCCTTCATACTCGTAACGATGCCTCAGGAAGTCTTGCATCCTTTCCACGTGCCCAGTACACACAAGGCGGCCTCGGCCTGTTCCTTGCATGCAATCGCCAATTCCCTCTTTGCCACAAGCGTATGTGCACCAGATCCACCCCGTCCACGCCAACGGCCGCGGATGCCGAACATCTCGGCCATCTCACGTCTCGTGGTCATGGGCCTCTTTCATCGCCCGGTGGCGCCGTCGGCACTGTCTGTGGCCACACAAGCAGCCCACTGTCCGCCCTCCCGTCCGTCCGTCTGTGCTGTCTGTCATTGTCTCGCCCTGCAGCCGTTCACATCAAACACGGAGAAACAAGGCATAGGCCGGCTGGCGTACTGCGGCCTCACCCCCTCCTGTCGGCGCAGAACTGAGACATGCAGTCGCTGGTCGACATCGTCCAACCCACTCGACTGGTGGATCTGCACTTTTGTGTGGTCGTGTTCTCGTAGCGCCCGTTCAGCCACTCGTTTTCGCCCACTTCGACCCCCCCCTGGCTTTCGAGAATGCCAATCTATAAGCGCCGACTGGCTGGCGACTTGCCCCTCGTCCGCCTATCAGCACGCAAGGCTTCGCTGCAGGCCGATCGCAACCTGCTTTCTTCAGTAGCCAACGACGCCGTCCCAGCCAGCTGCGGTCCTGTGGTTTGGCTTTCAATCGTCTGCCTGTCCCTCCCTTCATTTGTCCAGTTTCGCTGCTCTTGTAGACCAGCGGGAGGTGTGGGTACAAGTGCATCTTGGCTGTGTTGTAGCGGTACTCCATGCAACCACTCTGTCTCTGCAAAGGAAGCTGCCGAGAACATGACAAATGACAGAACTGGACGAGACGATATAGCCCTGAGAGCAGCTTGGGAAGGCACGTCCTGTGGCGTGGCCGCCTCGTTGGGCCGCATCCCCTTTCCGTCTCTGGTGGCCCCTTCCTGTTCCGGCTTTGTGTCGATGTCTGCCCAAGCTTACGCCATAAAGCCATAGTGTGGCCCCCCCAGGACTCAGTTTTAAAAAGGTCTTTCTTCGCCTCTCGTTCGTCCGATCCACCTACTCGAGATCTTGCCTTTTTCTTTCACCCGCCTTTCTTGTATTCTCCCTTGGTGCCTTGTTTTTGTTGCTTTGTACTCTGTGTTGTTGTCGAGATAGGTCGCTGGCCGTCGTCTCTCGTTCATTTCATCCGTACTCACTATTTCTTGCTCGCTTCTCTGCTCTCTTTTGCTGAACTCTTTCGCTTTACTCTCTCATA
Source organism: Grosmannia huntii (assembly GCA_019925595.1). NCBI lineage: Eukaryota > Fungi > Ascomycota > Sordariomycetes > Ophiostomatales > Ophiostomataceae > Grosmannia > Grosmannia huntii. The sequence continues at coordinate 102,817 of JADHKJ010000049.1, forward strand.
ACATATCTCTGTTCTTCCCTCTCGAGCATGACACTTGTTGATAGCCACCATGTCTGCGAGAACATCTTCCCTGTGGCTTCACACTTTGGCATTCTGCTGCGGCTCGTCGTCCCCACGCTTACAAGGACGAGGCCGGCCTCGTCGTGAGTGTCCCTCTGGCTCAGTTCTCCCGTCTACAACCAGCCTTCTCACAGCCCCAGAACCGGAGAAGGACGTGGCAGTCTGGTCTGACGAGCCTGTCTTTACGCCGCCACCGACTTTTGTGTCACACACTGGACCAGGAGATAGCCAATATCCCAACAGTACGACACAGTGGCCGTCTATGACACAGAGAACAGCCACCAGCAGTGCCACTGCGTACGATGCTGCCGAGTCTGCTGTCGAGAACACCAAGAATTTCGCTCCAAACTCGAGGTCACAGTCTCGCTCTCGTTCCAGATCCGGATCGCTCGGTGGTCGCCGCAGCTTATCGGTGCGCCGACGCTTCCGGACTCACGGATCTTCCCACTCCATCTTCTCTTCGTCATCACGTCGACCACAAATATCGGCTCCGACAAACTTCCGCCATTTGCAATCCGAGTCTTTCACATTCCCGCCTGTACCTCCTGTACCTCATTATTCACACCAACCTTCACAGCGACAGCCTCTCTCCCTTCACCCTCTTGAACTCAGCATCTACAGTTCAGGGAACCCAGCTTCTTCTTTGGAACCCTCCCCGGATCTTGGCTCCAATCCCGCCATCGATAGCGACGAGCTGCCGATGCCATCCCAAACGCACACAAGGAGCGGTAGCACCGGCAGCTCGACCCTTGCGGCACATGATCGCAGTTACTCGACTGTCTCGTTTCATGTCCCCCGAAGGCCGTTGCCTGCCGATTGGACAGCCGCCTCAGGCTCAAAGAGCTTCCGGAGCGGAATGAGCATCAGGAGTGGAAAGAGCGCCGGCAGGACCGAGACGCCCCCTCCACCGACTATTCCACCACGGTCCCGGCTGCGCTCATACTCGTCGCCGGCCGTCGAATTTATGGTTGAGCGGATCGCTGGCGCTATGATCGAGATGGAAAAGCTGCAGGCAGATATCGACTCGGTCGTCGAGAGGCAGAGCCTCTATGCTAACAGCAGGCCGTCGACGGCCTGTAGGCAGGGTGAGGATTCCTTCCCCTCTATGGACATGTTCTCTGTTTCTGGTCAGCACATACTGAGTCGTCTGTTAGACTTGGAGCCGATGCCTTCCATTCCCGCTATTCCATCAGCTGCACCATCTTTTGCCGAGCGGTTGAGTACGGAGCGTCCAAAGACCGCACCGCCTCGCAATAGCACGCCTATCTCGCCGATTGCAGAAGGACGCATCACACAGCCTAGTGTCGTGCCGGCACCGTTTTATCTCCTCCCACGACGGACTGAGATGGTCATGCTCACTAAGGCGTCCCCGAAAACACCACCGATGGCACAATCCCCGACTGCCAGGTCATCTGAGGTTTCTATTGTATCGGCTGCCTCGGTGGTTTCTGCAGCCACGGCAGCTACCAAAGCCAAAGCTGCCGCATCTGCATGGACTGGTTCACGAATCAATGGGCATCCCGTCGACATTCCCTTAGCGCCACCTTTGCCGCTGGTACTGCGGCCACCGCTGCGGAAAAAGAAGTCATTTTCGCGGGTATCGAACTGGCTATTCCCTGGAGACAGCAGTCATAACAATGTTGGCCATCAGAAAATTCATAAGCGTGGTATGAGTTTCGACTCGGTCACAAACCTTCCACAGCCAGTGACCGATAAGGACGGGTATTACCAGTGTGTCCGGCCGCCAACTCTGGATGGACGAGCAGGCGACCGAACCAGCATGAACACCGCATTGACTGTCGACACGTTCTCTACATGGACAACTGAGCGAGGAGAACACGAGAGAAGACAGACCTCAAAGCATCCAACCGACAATGGGGACAACGGCATGGATGAGGAGGATTATGAATACGAGGACGAAGACCAGACGATCCTGACGGACACTTGGTCACCGAGCAGCTCGCCAGTGACGACTAGACAGGAAACGACAACGACAACGCCGTCAACGGTCACTATGATGACCCCTGTGGTTGCGGCTGCCCTTGCCACCAAGAAGGTGTCTGTTTTTAGGAACGGTATACTGAACAGGCCGCAAAGTGTTGGCGTAGCCTTTTGAGAAGAATTTTTGGGGATGTTTGGGGATATATGTTTGCTTCATCTGGAGAAAACTCTACATGAAGTGTGGGCGGTCTGCCAATGCGCTCTTTGTTATAGATACCACAAATAATTCAGTCAACAGTTTTTGTTGTAAATAGGTGCGAGGAACGTGGTCAATTTAGTGCGTCCCCAGGTCCATCTTCATCTTCCCTGAATCATCGTCAGAATAACTATTATCCTAAAGAGCAAAAATGCCCACTACTATCGTATGCACCCAAGACCTCTCCGTCCATGGTGATCTTGTAAACCATCAGACCTGCGAGTTCGTGGCGCTAGTACGGTTGGCGAAATCCATCTTTGTGCCAACCAATTCTTTCTAAATCTTCTTTTGCCACCTTCTTGATCATTGATGGCGTACCATTCTTGGACACGACAAGAGAAACAGCGCCGGAAAATTCGAAAAACTCTCGCTGGACGTTCACATTTGTAATTTTCGGATGGTCTTCAGCCGCTGTGAGACGACCGTGTGGCGATAGGCCTCAAGCTCTTCCCGTAGTGTAAGTTTGTGTTCGGAGTTCAAAGCATTGCATATTGTTGAGCAATCCAACCTGGTATCAAGTAAAATCGCAGATAGTATATATTTGAGGACGGTGTCCGTTGACTTTGTAAGTACTTCATTTTTTGGAACGATACCATTACGCTCCCACGTATCGATGTCCGGGTTCATATCGCACATAGTTCTAAGCATACAATGAAGACGATCGCTCGAAAATGGGTCATATGGTTTATCCAGGGTATCGAAACGGTGGTAGCGACGTAAAATGTTTTCCTCTATTTGTCGCGCAGTGTCATTTGTAGAAACCAAATTGCAAGCCTGATTCTCTGACTGCTCGTCAGCTCCGATATTATCGACGATGTAACCATACAGAGCATCGTCAAGATACTCCTGACGTTGAGCATCTTCTCTCATCGTTTTACGACGAAAACCGAAGGGACTCCTATTAAATGAGTCAATTTTTCCATTACGATAGTCGTAGCGCCTTTTGAGAGCAGCTAGTTTCTCGTCAAGGCTCTTGCGGTTTGCTTCGCGATGTTGTCGAGCTGTCTCCGATAGTCTCTGAAACTCCCTTAGTTCGCGTACCAATTTCTGACGCTTCCTCTCGTCTTCATCTTGCTCTTGTGAATTGGGTTGTCGTATTGTGACCCGTTGCTCTTGTTCTGTTGGTGTCGGTGTTATTGTGACGTCGTCGTTCTGACGCGGGTTTCGGCCGTCGCCTTCACTCTCGCTCCCACTGCCTTCACCTCCAAGACCCTTGCCACCCTTTCGCCGATGCCGGAAAGGATTGTGCCACCGTTTCTTCTTTGAGGTCTGCTGCGAACCCGACGCATTCGGTGATGGCGCAGCATCATTCGTAAGATCCGTTCTGCGCTTGACATGTGCGGGAACGTGTCGAAACTCTGGCTCAAGGAGGCTAATTGGGTTTTTTTCCGATTGAAGACGGCCGACTGCATCATCTTCTTGCGAACTATCATTGTCTTCCTCGGCAAGCACGCGTTCACGCCCTGTATTGATACTTTCTGGCTCTGGATAGTGTGGCCGGGACTGCGACAAGTCGATCTGATCGTCCTTTAATCGCTTCTTGATTGCCTTGATTCTGACGGTCTCAAATTGAGACTCTGAAAACTTGCGCTTCTTGGTTGCCTTGATGCTGACGGACCCGGATTGCATTTCCGAAATCTTGACTTGATCGCTAACATGGCCGATTTCGTTGGATTCTCTGGCTGCCATGATTTGCTTTGCATCAAAAACTTGGGGCCACAACTGAGATTATACCCATGGGACACTCCCAGCTTGAAGGAGGTCTATAAGGGCATTTCAAGGACGGTGATAGGAAACACTGATGAACGTTTCGTTCAAAGATCGCACTCATGGGCATTGCGAGTGTCAAATACTCACCCCGCCCGCCTTCTGGCTGCCTCATTGCTACCTTGTGTGGCAGTGCATTTGTCAATTCCACCAGTGGCGGCGCAACGTTTGAAGTACAGGCGTTAAAGGCGCATGTATAACACGGGAATTTATGCCTTGGCGACCGCCTTATGCACCTTTTCGCTACGCCTCGTGGTGAGGCATATTTTACGTGGAATGCGTACCGTATTCACAAATGATTTTGACTTCCTAAGTGCCATAACTAGCAGTTTGTTATCAAACATACAGGAAATAAAACCATGCCAACAGACACGTCAAGGACAATCGGCTCGGGGCAAGCTTCATCTGAGAAAATCTCTAGGTCGGGCATGCCTCCAAATCTTGTTGCTCAAGAAGAGCCTTCGAGGAAAGAAAAGGACAAGTCACCGGAGATGTTTATTGGCTATAAAGACTATTCGAAATTTATCGCCTCCGATTCCGATTTCCTCATCGTGCGTTGATTTGACGTATCAAATGCGCGGGTAACGCTTGCATTACAAGACCAGTTATCAGCCTTGGAAGAAGAGCTGGCCCTTCTGGACAAAGAATACAGCCGCAAAGACGTCGGATACATGGACAATAGCACATTTAGGAACGATATATCACTCCGACCAGACCTGATAGAAAGAATATCAGAAAAACTGAACCGCTACAGTTTGTTATCATCCCCCTCCGTGAAAAGCTCCTAGCTGACTGATTCACAGACAAGCTCATACTGCAACAGTCCAGTCTAAGGCAATACTCCAAAGCACCAAGGCGAGACATCAAGAACATCCGATCCTGGCACTACAACCACCGCAATAGAGCCATAGCTGCTGCTGAGCAGAAATACCTCGAGCATGAGGAGGACCTCATATGCGTAGTAAAAAAGGAGAAGATGCCCCTTCGCCGATTGATTGACAGTTCTCGGCGCCTTCGAACCATGCGAATCTGGCGACAAACCCCGAAAGACGGTGCTTCATTCATTGATGACGAGCTAGTTGAATATTACTCAGATAAGCTACTTTATGATTTCGCTACGGGTGTCATAGTTACAGTAGGCATCATAATGCTGATCACGCCGCTCTGGGTTTTGCAGTTCATGGCAAGTACATCAATGAAGCTCGTCGTTATTACACTTTTCCTATTGGTTTTTTTGATCATGTTGTTGTTTGCCATGGCCTCGAAGCCGTCTGAAGCGTTGGGGGCTACAGCTGCGTAAGTGAGACGTAGTGATTGTGGCCTAGGATGACAGCTAACTCTGTCGACAGTTATGCAGCTGTTCTGATGGTGTTTATTCAGTCGTAATATTGGCCGGTGTCAATCTAAACGTTGATTGGCTAGTGCAGAAACGTGGGCGCGAGGTGGATAGCGGGTTTCAGGGCGGTTCCTTCCCCAATTAGCACTTGTAGGACGTTCATTTCTCTTATCGAGTAAAGGGTTATTCGACTTAACTTGAGCACGTTCATATAACAAATACCAGTCTATCGGAATCAGCTTCATCATGGGCTTGGAGTCCGCGAAAGACGCTGTCCGGTCCTTCTTGGACCGCGACTATCGTTATCGGCGCCTCGCAGAAACGAATACCAGCAACACGCATGATGGACGCGGCCTCTTCTCACGGCTTGGAAGACAACCACGCGAGCTGCTGCCACAGACAGAGGTTTATAGAACGAGCGTCAACGAAGATGGCGCAGTGTCTGGGGTGTGGGCACACAGAAATCGGTCGCTGCTTAAGCTGAGCCTCATGATCGTGTCGATTGTCCTGGTATCATACCTCGGGACCACCTTTGCGTGCGTATATTCCCACGTCTCTCTACAGGCCAAGTCCCATCTTAGAGTTATTCTCTAACAACTGTCGTACTTCAGCCGGGCTTCAAAGGTTATTAAGGGCGCCTCCTGCGATACCGTTGACCATGGCTACCAATGCTATACGTCCGTGGCGCAGCAATGGGGCCAATACGCGCCTTTTTTCTCCGTGCCGTCGCCCACAGACTCTGCTGTTGCAGGCGATGTCTCAGGGACAGAGCTCCCCCCTAACTGCCGCTTCACGTTCGCGCAAGTGCTGTCGCGTCACGGCAGCCGCGATCCCACGGCAGGCAAGTCTGCTGCTTACGGGGCCCTGATTGAGCGCATCCAAGACTCGGTGGAGCGCTTTTCGGATGGCCCTGATGGAAAGTTTGCGTTCCTGGCCGACTACTCGTACCAGCTCGGGTCGGACGAGCTGACGGGCTTTGGCGAGCTGCAGATGGTGCACTCGGGCGAGCACTTCTTCAACCGTTACCGCTCGCTGGTGGTGTCGTTGTCGTCCTCGGCCTCGTCTGCCTCATCGGTAGTCCTGCCGTTTGTGCGCACGGCTGGACAGCACCGTGTGCTCGTGTCGGCCATCGACTGGATCCGCGGCTTCCACAAGGCGCGGAAGCAGGACCCGGCCTTTGCCACGGAGCAACTGTCGGCAACGGCGGAACAGCCACTCGTCGTGATCCCAGAGGAGAGCGGCTTCAACAACACGCTCAGCTACAACGGGCTCTGCACGGCGTTTTCGGGTCGCGCTGGCCTACAGGCACAGAGGACGTATGCCGAGACGTTTGTGCCGGACATTACGGCGCGGTTGAACCGGGGTCTGCCGGGGGCCAACATCACGGACGTGGACACGATCGCCTTGATGGACATGTGTCCGTTTGAGACGGTTGCAGACGAGGACGACGACACCGACGGGACGGATGGCAGGACGAGCGGAGGGCGGAGACTGTCACCGTTCTGCGGCCTCTTCTCGGAGGCAGAGTGGCAGCGCTACGACTACTTCCAGACGCTGGGCAAGTGGTACGGCTACGGCGACGGCAGCGCGTTGGGGGCGACGCAGGGCGTGGGCTACGTCAACGAGCTGGTGGCACGGCTTACCCAGACGCCGGTGGTCGACCACACGACGACGAATCGTTCGCTGGACGCAGACCCGGCGACCTTTCCGCTCAACGCCACGCTGTACGCCGACTTCAGCCACGACAACGACATGGCCAACATCTTTGCCGCAATGGGTCTCTACAATGGAAGCGACAATGCGGTCGTGGGCTCTTCGGCGCAGCTGCAGCCGTCCAACACAACGCGCACCGAGCCTGAGGACATGCGCGGCTACGCGGCCAGCTGGGTGGTGCCGTTTGCAGCGCGCATGTACGTGGAGAAGATGGTGTGTGATGACGACAGCGAAGAGCTCGTGCGCGTGCTCGTCAACGACCGCGTGGTGCCGCTGGTGCGCTGCGGCGTCGACCAGCTCGGACGCTGCACACTCGGCCGGTTCATCGACAGCCTGGCCTTTGCCCGTAGCGGCGGCCGCTGGGACGACTGCTTTGCATAGACTGCATACACGAGAGACAAGTACTGGCTACTTGCACACTACGCTCACGCCCAGACAGGGCGGACGTGTCCTCGTCTCCAGTCTTCATATGTGACAATCCTACACAGTCTACACAGTCTACACAGTCTACACAGTCTACTGCCTCTGCCGTTTTTCCACCGAGTCTCCTCAGCGGGGGCCATGATACGAGAGAGCGAGAGACGGTGTGTATGTGTGTTGCATGGCATTGTGTGCGTGGCTGCCACGCTGCTCTGCTGATGTGACCAGAGACGGACGGCCGGACGGGGCGGTGGTAGACTGCAGAGCAAAAAAAAGATGAAAAAAGTAATAATCTGGCAAACGGCCAGCGAGACTTGCATGGTTGGGATGCGAGCTTTGCCCATCGGATTGGGCTGCGTTTACGGTCTCTCTGCGAATGGACACGGCCGCACTGAACCAACCAGACACGCAGCAAGCACACGACAGGGGAATGCAACCCTGCCTCCACCGTCAGACGAGACTTGGTGTGGCTGCATACGTCTGGGCACGCATCATTCTTGTAGTCATTATTAATGAGAGATATTAGATATGGTGGTTATATTAGGTAAGCACTCTGCCGTACAGTGCATGCAGAAATATATCCATACGTTGCAAGATCACAGCAAAGTCGTGATGCTTTGGCAAGACCGTCTCAGGGCTGTTGGCAGGACAGATCGGAGCGATGCGAGATAGACCAATGGACTGTGTCTTATTCTGTAATCGTATTTCTACAAGTCCTGCCTGATAGCTATGTATGGACCTAATCGTTTTCGGGCTTTGCTCCCTCATTCCTGGGCTCTGTTCCTAATCTCCTTCCCGTTTGTCCCTTTCCCCTTGTCCGCAGTAAAATGTCCAAGCCGAGCGATTACTACCTCTCCGACGAGGAGAACGCGGCCATCTTTGAGCGGCTGATCCGGCCCGCCGAGTTTGGCCCCTTTTTCTCTGGAAGCGACTCGGCTGCAGCAGACGGCCCTCATCTGGATGTCGATTCCTCTTCGTCGTCGCCGCGTCCCGTCTGCATTCTGCTTGCTGGTCAGACCGGCGCCGGAAAGTCCCACACAGCTCCAGCCTTGGCGGCCGCCCTGAGAGAGAGCCCTGCGTCCGCTCTTCCCCTCTGCCACCTCGTTGCCGATACCCACAAGCCCTACCACCCTGCCTATGCCGGCCTCCTCGCTGCTGCTGCCGCCGGCCAGGGACCACCTGGACTTGCCTCGGCGGCCACCGGTCACGACGCCCGGCGATGGCTGGCACGGGCCTGTGCTGTGGCTGCCGAGCGGCGCTGTGACGTGCTGGTCGAGTCGGCCAGCCGGTTTCCGCAGGACGTTTCCCAGATGGCGCGCACGTTTCGGTGTGCCGGCTATCGCGTGTGTCTGGTCATGATGGCCGTGCATGCGGCCCAGTCGCGGTTGGGCCTGTTGGCGCGGTATCTGGATGCGGAGCCCGGCGAACAGGCCAGCACACGGAAGCCATCGGTCGGCCGTCGCCTGACGCCCAAAACGATCCACGACGAAAGCTTTGCTGGCCTCGCCCAGCTGGCGGATTGGCTCGACAGCGACGACGACCGGCTCCTGGTCGACGTCGTGGTCATCCTGCGGCGTGACAACAAGGTGGTTTACGCCAACGGCTGGAGCGAGGCGACACAGACACCGTCATGGCGCATCAGCCCGCCACACTTTGGCCAGACCTTGGCAGCAGAACGGCGGCGCTGCGACGTGCCGGCAGAGGCCGCCTCGTTTTCCGCAGATGTGGCCCGGCTGTCGACACTGCATCCGGGACGCGAGGCGGAGCTCTCATTGCTAGTATCGGAGTATTTTCTGGACGTTGAAATACCCATAGACGAGGTTGGCAATAGTAAAGATGACGATAGGGACAAGCTTGCCGAGTGGAGCCTCGCACTCATTGTTCGACAATGTCGTGAATGGTAGGCGTCGATGAGGACGACGGTCCTCTTCAATTGGCAACATCGAGAACAGACTATTGGAGAGAGAACTGGTGTAGGCTTGTGATTTTGTATAGCACGAAAGAAGAGAGAAGAGAGAAGATGGATGAGAGATATGAATGGGACAGGAGAATAGACAGGAGGATAGACAGGAGGTACCTGCAACCATTTATAGGAAGGAGCGAACTGCCTGCACTGGCACATAACATAATCACCTTGTGAAGCCGTCATGACATAATCACTACTTTGCCACAGACAGCAGATGCAAGAGCAGGGTGTAATAGATTCACAATCTAGGCAAGAGCAACGCGCCCCTTCTTATCCTATACAACGACTTCCCGTCCACAGAATTGGGAACATCAATAAGAAACGAGAAAATTCGTAACACGTTTATCTCACATCAGGAGGATGAATAAACACACACACACAGACCAGCAGTCGTCTTTGTACCCTGAGCCGTCGCCCACCGATCTCCTTCCCCGACGCATTCGTAGCCTGTGCATCGTACTGTGTGTTCCTCCAACTATAGGCCTTCAGCCGGCCTGTATGCGTCGTCATGCGCAGCTCCCAGAGCGAGTAGGGATACCGACGGCAGGACAGAAGGACGCCCCATCAGTGGCCATATACAATGGTATTCCCAGTTCCAACCAACGCCAGTTTATGAGCCGTTCCCGTTGGCCATGTGAAGAGCAGATGAAGAAGGGCCAGAAGAAAGGGCCCTCGGAAATACCACAAACAAAACAGAAACCGCATGAGCAAAAAATAATGGCGCAATCACACACAATCAGAAGAGAACCGAAATAGTAAACAAGAAAGGCAAACTCCAACCCATGAAGGAAAGGCAGGCGTTAGAACGTCAGGGCGTCAAGGCGTCAGGGTGTCAGGGTGTCAGGGCGATAGGCTGTCTCGTACAGTGCCGCGAGGCCCTGTGTATACATCCCTCACGACGCGTGTGATGGAACGCTGCGAGGAGTCACATCACCGCTGCGTCGTCGGATGAGGTGCTGCTGCTGTGCCGCTCGCGAATGGCTCGAGATGAGACGGGCCTTCTTGCGCACGGCAGCAAGCCGCTGCTTGATCATCGTGATCACTGTTGGTCAGTTTCAGGTCGACACACGCATTCAGGGGAACATAATACATACTCATTTCCACCGTCTTCTGGTCCTCCATGTTGATGTCGCCGCAGTCTTCCTCGCGCATCGACTTCTCGTCCCGGTAGAGGCCAGAGCTGCCACCACCACCGCCACCAGACACCTTCCGTCGAGGAGCCACAGCTGCGTCTTCATCTGTGTCGAGCACCGCCTCCAGCATGCAGATGGCCGTCACATACGACAGCTCGCAGCCAGCCAGATCGTCGTTAGAGATCTCGCCAATGGCTGCCGACCGGCTCATGTCCACGGCACGGTCGTACATGAGCTTCTCGGCACTGACGCCACTGCTGAGGAACACGCCGTCCGTGTTGACGCCCCCAGAACTGCCCGCACTGCCGACGGGGTCCCGGTTGTGGTTGCTTGGGTGGCTGGGGTGGTCCACAGGCAGCCGCCTTTGTGCCTCCAGCAGCCGCTCGCGCGCAAACGTTGCCTTCTCCAGCACCTCGTTGAAGCGTGATCGCACCCACTGGACCGCTGCGTTGATGCGCTGACCGAGCGGCGAGTCGCGTACCACTGCCACATATCCGCCACCACCGCTGCTGCCACGACCCGTATCGCCTGGCATGTCGCGCATCTTGGTCTTCCACCACATGCTGGCAATGTCCATCGATTTAGCCAGCAGCGAGAGCGCCTTGACGTACAGCACGAGCGCTTCTTCCGACAGCACCACGATCGCGTCGATCGTCAGCTCGTCTTCCTCTTCCTGCGTGTTGAGCTTGTCTGCGGCCGGTAATCCGCTCAGATCGTGCTCGGCTGATGGTGCCAGCGGCACCAGCTGCTTGTACTTGACCTCGGCAAATCCGTACACCACGTCGCTGCGTGTCGCGTAGTCCTCGATCAGTTGTGCTACGCGTGCGTCCCCATTGGCAGAGGCTCCTGTCGCTATTGCCGACCCGCCGCCGTACCCGGTGCCGTCGTCGATGCCACTGCCCGGCCTGCCGTCTGTGAGAAGTCCCGCCGATGGAGGCCCTGACGGCGTGGGGTAGGATGGGAATGGGCTGTAGAGCTGCGGCGGCGAGGCACCTTTGCCGATCAGGGCGGCCGGGTTCTTGACTCCCAGAAGCCGGAAGCTGGCGTCGTGGATTGCCTTGGCGATAAACGACGTCGTCGAGTTCGGGCTGGCAGACATGGATGCCTGCCGCTCGCCGTGGTATGGCCGTGTGAGAGCGCCCTGGGCTACCTGCATGGCCCGTGAAGGCGTCGGCGCAATGGCTCCCGTAGACGATGTTGGGTGTCCCTGTTGTGTGGCACGGCGCACCATCGTCTTGGGTGGCGTCGTCGAGCTGCCTCCGGGCACCTGGTACTGTGCTGCTAGTCGCGGGTTGGCAGCCATCTCGTCGGCAAACGCGTTGACTTCGACGTGCTTCTTTTCTACGACCACATAGTCCCGCTCAAAGGCGATGTCCTGGGCTGCCCGCTCTTGTTCCTCGGACAGTCCGGCTCCACGACTGCTCCTTGGTGCTTCTGCAGACGTTACTGTCAGCTCTTCTTTCATTCTTCTTTTTGCTTTCTTTCACTAACCTTGCATGTACTGCTGCTTGAGAGATGCGCTTGACAGCCGGTGTCTTCGATCATCCTGCAGTCCTGATCGACTTGGCGCAGACACCGACGGCTGTGCCTGTGGCCGTCGAATTCCAAGACCGTCGGGAATGTCATGGTGTCTCGGCGAGTAGCTCATCCGCTGGACGCCAGGGTCACCGCGGCTAGATCGATCGCGGGGCGAGGACGGGATTGCTGCTACCACTTCCCGATCACTGTCGGCACCGGTTGTGGCGTTCTCGGATATGTATCGACGGAAAGAGTGTCTTCGACTTGGCGGCGTCGCCGAGGCTGTGACCGCCGCCGTGGCCGGCGCTGCTGGCTCTGAAGGTGCCGGTGCCGATGTCGGGGCTGTTTGCCGCAAGTCCCTAGAGGAGTGGCGCTCGGGGACACGTTCCAGCAGCTGGCGCTCGGGACGGGGGATGTCGTCTTCCACCAGACCGGGGATGGGGCCTGTCACGACTTCGTGGTTGAAGAAACTCTCAAAGCTAAGACGCTCGACGGGGTTGCGCTTCAGCAGGGCGCGAATGAGACTCTTCATGTCCGTGCTGACAATGCAGTCTCGAGGGAATTTGATCAGGTCCTCGGCCGCCTCGATCTTGCGCAGCAGCTCCACGTGGTTGCTGGCCCGGAACGGCGGACGGCCACACACCATCTCGTACAAGACGGTGCCGACAGACCACAGGTCGGCCTTGGCATCGTACCGCTCGTAGCGGAGAATTTCGGGTGCCATGTAGAGAGGCGAGCCACAGAGCGTCTCGGCGAGCGTGGTGGAGGGCAGGACGCGGGCGAAGCCGAAGTCGGCCAGCTTGAGCATGGGCAGAGAGGCCAGGCCGGCGACAGGGATGAGGGAATCGTTGCTGGCGGTAAGTATGGGACGAGTGCTCTTGTGAACATTCCGGAACTGGGGTGACGGAAGCAGGAGGAGGTTCTGGGGCTTGACGTCGCGGTGGACAAAGTTGCCCTCGCGCAGAAACTTCAGGGCACTGGCCAGCTGCTTGAGAAAGTGGCGGGTGATGACCTCGTTGAGGCCCGAGTTGGGTGCACTGGGGTACTTTCGGGCCATGTCGTGTGTGGCCGGGTTGGTGACGAGCTTCTCCCGCTTCTTGATGAACATAGACAGGTCGCCCAACTCGCAGTATTCCATGACGAGATTGATGTGGGTGGCCGACTCGACGCAGTCGTGCAGCGCGACAATATGTGGGTGGCGCAGGGTCTTGAGGATCTTGATCTCACCATACAGGTTCTCCTTCAACTTCTTGTTCAGGCGGGCGAGCTCGACCGATTTGACGGCAACGGCAGCGCCAGAAACCTAACCAAGGCACCAACTGTCAGCAGCGAGGGGAGGAGGGGGAGGGGAAAAGGGGCCACGACGATTGGGCGCTGTGCTTGCCTTGTGCTTGCCAATGAAGACTTGGGCAAAACTGCCCTTGCCGATCTCGCCGCCAATGACAAACTGGCCGACAACGGCATCCTCGGCCAGGCGATGTCGCCTAGCCGAAGACGAAGCCATGGCTATGATGGACCGCTTTCGCGCGGGTGCCGACGAAAGTCTCTTGTCGGAGAGCGACGTCGACGGCTGTGATCAGGAAGTTGCCTGGAGGTGTAGACGTAGAGCGGCCCAGCGGGCTTAGGAGGAAGGCGGCGTGAAAGCTGGAAGAGGCGGGACAGACATGTACACTGGTTTTGGTGCGATAGATAAGGCGATACAGATAAGATGGCAGATGGGGCTAGCAGTTGGTGAGCGAGTAGGCACAAAGAGCAGTGGCCAGGGTGGATGTTGGACGGTGGGCGTGCAATAGTTATACGGAGCAGAAACGAGAAGAAGATGGGAAGAAGAAGAGGTCCAGACGAGGGAAGGAGACGGGCAAAAGAAGGCAGAAAGGGGAGCGAGTTCTGTGGTGACGAATGAGGCGGCGAGAATCCGATAGGCTAGTAGGTTGTGTCTACATGCTCTCCTAGCGCAGGAGAGGCATCGGAGACAGGGCCAGCGGCTTGCAGCAGGACACAGCTTGAGCGAGACAGCTGGAGCCGGGGGGGTGTCGCTGTCGAAGTGTTTTGGGCCAGCCAAGTGGTGGAGCACAGTGGAGATTGGGGGGAGGAAGTGCCGTGCTTTGGCGCAGATGATCTTGTCGCTGTGCTCGTGCGGTTCGGAGACAGGTCGACAGCTGATTGCAGGCCGAGAAGCTGTGGTGCACAGCGAAGACGGGGGGATGAAGGTGAGGACGAGAATGGAGAAGGACTGGTATCTCGGGTGGATGGGGAGGGGGGAGGTCGATTCAGCAGGTGGATGAGGTCAACAAGAGCGTGCAGGGATGGGGATGCCGGATGATCTGGGAGGGCGAGAGGCTCGTGTTAGTCCGGGGTACGAATGACCCATCGGCTGGAGTCGTCAAGAGACAAGAGCAGAGAGAGAAGCGTCCAGGGCGAGATGGGAAGTGGACTCTGGCACGGTGTGAGCCAGGGCGATAGGCTAGTGACGTACCGTGCGGGGGAGCACGTGGACTGTGCTGAGTGATGAGGCTGGTCCCAAGTGCAAGTGAATGACTCAGAAGACAAGGGGATGCTGAGCAAGCAAGACGTGGCCAAGTGACATAAGCGGGGATGCAGAGGGACAGAGGAAGAGATAGAAATAGGAAGACGAGGGGACGAGACGAACCGGCTGTACAGAGTAGAGGGTGATATGTAATATGGTTTGGGGTGCGTGACCGGAGAGATTGAGGACAGAGGAGAGGCGGAGAGGGACGGGCGAGCGAGCGAGGGAGATGACAGGCTGGACGGGCGCGCAGCGAATCAGGAGGGTTGCGAGGCCCAAGCAGGCAGGACGGCGATAGCGTATCGCTCCTGCCCAGCGTCGCTGTGGAATCTGAGACAACGTGCGCACAGTGTGCGGAGGGGTGCAGCCGCGCTAGCGCCAGGCGTAGAGTGAAGGAGTTATCTCGTACCGACTTAGCGCCGGCTGTAGGGGTGGCCGTCGTGTGATGTCGCCTTGGAATGATGGAGACAAAGGAAAGAGGAAAATCCACGGAGGGCCTTAGTCGCACTCCGCATGGGCTAAATACACTGGAACCGCCTGCGTACGACGTGCGCCTGTACTATGTAAGGCGTGCTGGCGAACTGGCCGATGGCCTCGGTGCACTGTGCCAGCCTGCGAGCTGTACGCCGTATTCGGACTTCTCCCACTGTACGAGTACGAGCACTGTACGTCGTACGGTCTACGAGCACGATTGTTGGCGAATGGCTTTCGTGCTTGGCCTTGCGGTGCCTTTCGCGCGATTGTGTGACGCCGATCTGTTTGCGCTGTAGGGTACGAGTACGGAGTACTCTGGTACATATGTGCATAGTAATACGTACGAACCTGGGCGCTGTCCCGATGCCTGTGCCACCCTCTTCTTCCGCCTTTTTCCTCTTTGTTTCCGCTGCGTTTTGCCCGCTGCGCAGTCCTGTCGGGCGTCGATCGACCAGTGTTACCCTGAGGAAAAAGCCCCGCCCTGGTCTGAGGACGAGGCAGCTACAACATGGTAAGATACTACTATGTACAGTGCATGCACGAGCAGGCCGGATGGAGCCCATCCACACGCGTGCGTCTCGCTCTTTGTACATGGTATCTTGTACTTGTACGGAGTACTCGCACAGGCAATGGATTCGGTCGGGCCACTTGTGTTATCTCTGCGCTTGTTCGAGGCCTCTCGTATCTGACAGCGTCCCAACGTCGCACGGCTGCTGTGGACAAAGTCGAATGGTGGCTGCCGTCTCTCTCTCCAGCAGACCGGCCGGATGGCGCGAGAACCTGCTCGATGCCGTGCATCGGCCAGAACAGCCCACCTCCCTGTCTCTCGTCGTCCCTGCTTCGACATCCTTGTCTGGCATTCTTCTGGAACCTCTCGCTGTCCATCGTCCACCTTCGCTCCAATCGATCACATTCCCTATCTCGCCTCATCAGGGATCGCGGCAAGATACAGCCTGGCCCTGCCGTGCAGCAGCAGCGTGAGGCCCACCCGGCCCGCTTTCGTTTGCAGAGTTGGCCGGTCAACTAGCACGGTCGTGGCGCAAGCCGGCCTATCCAGGGGAACACGACTTGCTCGTCCAGATGCAGCGACCTTGCTGCTGGAAGGCACCGGTGAAAGCGCTAGGTCACACCGCCTTTAGTCGTGGGTGCCTTACCGCCTTTTTTTTTAGTGCAGTCCATCGATTCCTCTAATTTGGGCCGGGGCTTTTAGGCCCCCAAAGAGGCCTGTGGTCACCCCTGATTTCTGCCGTTGTTATGGCCACCTTGGCCATCCATGTATTCCGTACCACCACCCCCGGATGGCAGGGACAGGGCGAGACAGCCATGCTCGTACTCTAGGCGAGCACCGAGACAGCTCAGGGAGAGTCATGGTCATGGTTAATGAAAGGAGAGAAAAAAGGGGTGGGACGCCCACAGCGCGCATGTGCGGCACACACCCTCTTTTTCCAGGCAGCGTCCATCCACTGGCTGCAGGGAGGTGTGTGTGGGGGAGAGGCAGGCCAAGAGCAGACGTGGCTGCCTGGATTGGGTGCTGGCTGCCTACGGAGCTGGCTGCTTGCTGCTGCGCTGCTGCTTGCTGCTCACTTCTTTTCTTTTGTGTAATGAGCGGAAGGAAGTTGCAGGCAGCAGACAGTAGACAGGTGACACCTGATGGTGACAACGTGGAACTTGCCATGGAGTGCTCAGCTGTTGGGACACGGCCTGAGCAGTCAATGCGCCCGTCGTTTTGGCTGGCGCCTCTCCATTGGTATGTCGGTAATATACGTACATACATAGTCCTATCCCACCCGTTTGCATGTGACAAAGCCCAGGTCCCGTGAGCGTATCCCCGGATATCAAGCTGTTTTTCGGATTCGTCCGTTTTGTTCAAGTTGTGCAGAAGATCCTGGCAAACGGCTCGTTTCTCGCTTCTCGCTTCTCGCTCCTCCTCCTCCTCCTCCTCCTCCTCAATGCCCCCCCGACTTAACCACGGTCGGCAGCTCCTGCAGGGCCTCGCCGATAACGGCCAAGGCCTTGCGCACCTCGTCCTCGGTGATGATCAGCGGCGGGGCGAAGCGGATAATGTTGCCGTGGGTCGGCTTGGCCAGCAGGCCCTTGTCCTTGAGCAGCAGGCAGAGGTCCCAGGCGGTGCGGCCATCAGCGGCCTGTTCGTTGATGACGACGGCGTTGAGCAGGCCCTTGCCGCGGACAGTCTGGACGATGGGCGACGCAAAGGCAGCGATGCCGTCACGGAAGAGGCGACCGAGACGGTCGGACGCAGCGACGAGGCCGCCCTCCTCGATCAGCTCGAGCGCGCGGATGGAGACGGCGCAGCCAAGCGGATTGCCGCCGTACGTCGACCCATGGGTGCCGGGCTCGACGACAAGCATAATGTCGCGTGACGCCAACACGGCGCTGACGGGGTAGAGCCCGCCCGAGATGGCCTTGCCGAGCGTCACCATGTCCGGCCGGATGCCAGCCCACTCGTGACACAGCATGCGGCCGGTGCGCGCGATGCCCGTCTGGATCTCGTCGCAGATCAGCAGCACGTTGTGCTGCCGGCAGAGGGCCTGCACCTGCGCCAGGTAGTCCTCGTCCGGCACCACCACGCCGGCCTCGCCCTGGATCGGCTCGACGATGAAGGCCGCCGTCTCGTGGCCGTGTGCTGCCAGCACCTCTGCCAGGTCCGCCACGTGGTTGAAGCGGATCGGCCGTCCGGTCGACGGCGATGTCGCTCCCACGCCCGGCACATAGGGCCCGTAGTTGTCGCGCGACTCTGGGTCCGTTGACAGCGAGATGGCCATCAGCGTCCGCCCGTGGAAGTTGTCGGCCGCCCCAAACACCAGCGCCCGGCCCTGCGGCACCTTCTTGACCTTGTACGCCCACTTGCGCGCAATCTTGATGGCCGTCTCGACCGCCTCCGCGCCCGTGTTCATCGGCATCACCATGTCGTAGCCAAACGTCTTCCGCATCTTCTCCGCCCATACCGGGAACACGTCGTTGTGAAAGGCCCGCGAACTCAGCGTCAGCCGCCCCGCCTGCTCTGTCAGCGCCTTCACCAGCTCCGGGTGGCAGTGGCCCTGGTTGACCGCGCTGTAGGCCGACAGAAAGTCCATGTAGTGCTTGCCCTCTGGGTCCCACACGTTGATGCCCTGCGCCCGCGCAAACACCACCGGCAGCGGGTGGTAGTTGTGGGCTGCATACTCCTCCTCTGCGCTGATGGCCTGCTTCGTCGATGCGGCGTGGAAGCGGGTTGAGGATGCCATGATCGTGTGTGTGTTGAGACTAGGACGGCCAACGGTCAGTACGACGTAGGAGGTTGTGCTATCAGGTGCATCGAACAGACGATCCTTGACTGACTTGTAGGTTCTGGGCGAGCTGTCTGTTCTCTGTTCTTGAGGTGGCGAATCACGGAAACGCCATTTGGAAGGAAAGCGGTGACTGTATAAATAGCCAGAGGACACACACTAAGGCAGGCCAACGGACAGAACAGCTCTAAACCCCTAAGTGCAAGTACATGCGACTGCAGCGTCGACAAGAGCCTGGCAACTTCAGTTAACGGCATAGCTTACCCTCAGAGCTGTTCTGATTTTTCCTCGCTATCGCTATCTTACGTCACGGAAATGGCCCAACGCACCCAATGCCGAAGCAAAGCGACCCTGCATGCTCGCGACGTTGGCACCGCCGCTTAGTCTGCTTGCAGCATAGTCTTTCCGCTGCAAAGGAGATCGTCTCTTGAGCCTCGGACTCTTGTCTTGAGCACCTGAGCGTCGGCCTTGAAGCTTTCCGGCGCGGCAGCCAGCAGAAAAACTGGAGTCCCCAGTACATGGTGCTGTTGTGGGGCTGAGCGCTTGTAAGATACTGTGGCTTGACTGCTTCCATCGTCCAGTCACGTTTTTCGTATGTGAATGCAAGCATGGAACAGCTTCTCGCGGACGACCAGACAGACATTGATTCTTGATCTGATCAGGTCTTTTTCGCTCCTTTTCCTCTTCCTCTTCCTCTTCCTCTTCCCCGCTTTCCCTCCTCCACTTCCCTCTTCCCTCTTCCCTCTTCCCTCTTCCCTCTTCCCTCTTCCCTCTTCCCTCTTCCCTCTTCCCTCCTCCACTTCCCTCTTCCCCCTTCCCCATGGCTGAGCCACGACAGAGACGGACGCCCGTTGATGCGCCGTCCAAAACGCCCGCGGTCTCGTATGCCGAGGCTGCAGCGACCGCCTCTGTCCACGAAGAGGTGCTTGCAGCCCAGACTACCGATACCATGACGTTGCTGCTAATCCTGCGCTTCTGCAATGCTCTTTGCGTCCGCACCTTCTTCCAGCCGGACGAGTACTTTCAGGCTTTGGAGCCGGCCTGGCAGTTGGCTTTTGGGCCGTCCAGCGGTGCCTGGTTAACATGGGTGAGTGATATGAGCTGGTTTCTCACTTTGTTATATCCTCCTCTCTCCTCCTCTCTCACTCTCTCCTCTCCTCTACCCTCACCCGCTGACTAATCAGGAATGGCGCCAACACCTGCGAACATCATTGCATCCCGTCCTGTTCGCCGCCGCCTACACAGTTGCTGACGGTCTGCTGCGCCTGATCCACTGTGTCGGTCCCCTGCGCGCCATACTACTGACACACCTGCCGACGGTTGTCCAAGCCATCATCGCCGCCGTGGCCGACTTTTCTGTATGGCAGCTCGCCAGCCAGCTATATGGCCGTGACAGCAACGCAACCTCGACTGCAGTACGTCTTGCTAGCCCCTTGTACTCCCTGCCAAATTCCTTCACTGACAAGCCAGCTCTGGCTCTGCGTCCTCAGCCCCTGGCAGTGGTACTGTGGCACGCGCACGTTCTCCAACGGGCTCGAAGCCGCCCTGACATCGGCCGCTCTCGTCTTCTGGCCCTGGCAGCTGTTTGCCGTCGACGCTAGCAGCACCTCTACAAGGGCCGTCCGCCGCCTTCGTCTCTCCCTCCTGCTGGCTGCCACCGCCGTCGTGCTGCGGCCTACCAATCTGCTCATCTGGGCTGCCCTTTTGACGGTGGCCGTCACTCGTCTGACGCTCGACCGCGCCGACGCCTCGCTCCTCCGGCTCTCCTTGGCCGCCCGCCTCGCCGTCGAGATCGCCGCCTGTGGCAGCCTCGTGCTCGCCCTGTCTGCCGTGTCCGATCGCCTCTTCTACGGCGTCTGGACCCTGCCCGCATACACCTTTCTGGACGTCAATCTCGCCCAAGACGTCGCCGTCTTCTATGGCCGCAACCCCTGGCACTACTACCTCTCACAGGGCCTTCCGCTGCTGACAATGGCCAGCCTGCCGTTTGCCCTGACCGCCGTCTATGTCGCCCTGACCTCGTCGTCTTCGTCGCCTTCCTTCTCGTCCAATGCTCGACGTGCACTCGCCTTTGCCGTCGTCACCACCGTCGCCACCCTGTCGCTTGTCGCCCACAAGGAGGTCCGCTTCCTGTATCCGCTGCTGCCCATCCTGAACGTGCTGGCCGCACCCCATGTGACGTCCTTCTTTGCCACAACCCTGCCGAAAGCTCCCGCGACCTCGTCCCTTCGCCACAAGCGGCTGCTCTCCGTCGGCCTCGTCCTCCAGGCCGTCGTGGCCGCCTACCTGTCCTTCTGCCACCAGCCGGCGCCGCTGTCGGTGCTCTCCTTTCTGCGCCACGAGTACGAGCGGATCCACCACGACTGGCTCGAGATGACCGCCGCCGACCTGCCCTCTTTCGACGTCTACCCCGACTCCTTCTTCTCGACACCCTCCGTTCTCGCCGGCGACGGCGACGGCGACGAGCTGTTTGCCCTCTTTCTGCTGCCGTGCCACTCGACGCCCTGGCGCTCGCACCTCGTCTATCCCGGACTGCGTGCTCGTGCCCTGACGTGTGAGCCACCGCTGCATACGGCTCCCCGATCTGTCGAGCGTGCCGCCTATCTAGACGAGGCCGACCGCTTCTATGCCGCGCTCGGCCGCCACGATCCGGCAGCCCGCAACGCCTTCTTCGTCGAGGAGCTGTGGCCGCGGCTGTCGACAACGTCCGAGACGCGGACGCACGGCGGCGAGATCCCTCGCTACATCGTCGGCTTCGAGGGCATCGAAGACGTGCTCGTCGACTTCTTCGCCTCGGACGATCCCAACACTGGCGGCGCCAGTCTGGGCATTTCCCTGCAGCGGGCGTGGACCGGCTGGAACGGCTTCTTCAACGAGGACTGGCGTCGGCGGGGATCACTGGTTGTCTGGGACACGGGGGTGTACTCGAATGTGAGCCACCCAGATTCTCTGTGACCTGGTGACCTGTACAGTGGTGTATAGATCAAAAAGTCAATATTCCAAAATGGTCGTATTTAGATCAAAGAGTATAATCCCGTCGAGGTACCACTGCTTTCTCCCTCTTCTCCCTTCCAAAAATGATTTATGCGGTATCGTATTCGTAAAGTTTTTGTTCCCTTTTCCCTTTGTTCTCTTTTGCTACCCAAACGGCTGTTCCAAAACACGCATTTTCCAATCCGGCCAACCAAAAGAAATCTACAGCATATAACGGAAATCGGGGTTGAGATCCTGTGTTTTGTCAGGAAACATGCAACGGTAAGGGGGCACTGGCTTGGGATCGGCCTCTCATAACTCACACCCAGCTCTGTCTTCTCGTACTCAGACAGACCAACATTGCGCGCCATCTTCTCACGCCGCCGATTCTCCATCAACAAAACGGCCGCGTACAGACAGCTCGCGATGGCACTGATGCACACAAAGCCGATCGAGATGGAATATCCCTTGGTGTAACGCGGTGAGTCGGTCGAAACGAAGGCGTACGTGGCAATGATGCCGCCAATGTTGCCAAAGCCGATCTGCCATGCGATGCCAATGGCGCGACGGTGGTGTCCACCCAGATTCATGCTGTACCAGCACACGATGACGGGCATGGCCGAGTACGTGCCGGCGCAGATGAGAAACAGGGCGGCGTACTCGGCGTGCACGTTGTCGTGGATCGCGAGCAGCATGGCAAAGCCGGTCAGGGCGATGCAGATGGGTCCGATCACAAAGAGGAAGCGGTGACGAGCGCGGTCACTGGCAAAGGCCACGATCATGGACAAGCCAGCCGCACAGACCCATGGCGGAACGGCGTGCAGCTGTGTCTGGATCGTGCCGTAGTGGTAGGTGCTGATGATGGCCGGCGCGAAGAAGGCATAGCCGTAGGCGGGCACGATGAGGCCAAAGTACATGAAGCCGCCCAGGATCACCTTGATGTCGCGCATAACCACACCCACATCACGCAGGGTGATCTTGCGCTCGGCAGCATTGTTGCCCTGGTCGGCCTTGAGGCGGGCTTTGATATAGGCGCGCTCGTCTTCGCGCAGCCACTTGGCCTGTTCCGGACTGGGAGAGTTAGCAAGGACCAGAGAACAGCAAGACGGACGGATGCTTACAACGACGGGAAGGTAAACAGGAAGACAAAGCAGATCGCGAAGCCGACAGCTCCCTCCAACCAGAAGATGTACCGCCAGCCGCGGTGGCCGTGGAGATGGTCCACTGTTCAGTGTCAGTCCGATGGCACCCCCGCACACTAGGATAGATGAGTATGCTTACTCTTGCCAATGGCCGAGGCTAGCAGACCACCAAAAGCGCCGGCCAGTGACGTCGACGAGAAAAAGAAGGAGTAGCGGCGCTGAGCGTCCATGCGACGGTACCACATGCCGAGCAGGTAGAAGCAGCCGGGGAACATGCCGCACTCAAAGACGCCCATGAAGAAGCGACAGGCCAGCAGGCCGCCGTAGCTGTGAACCAGGCCCTGGAAGACGGTGCAGGCAGAAAAGCCCATGCCGCAGAAGCTGAGCCAGACGCGCGGCGAAAAGCGCTTCAACAGCAGGTTGGACGGGATCTCGAAGAAGATGTAAGGCACGAAGAAGATGGTGAGGCAGGTGTTGTACTGGACGCCGGTGAGCTTCAGGTCCGACGAGAGGCCAAAGCTGCGGGCATTGGAAATGTTGATGCGGTCGAGAAAGGCGACCAGATACAGCAGAGACAGGAAGGGCACGACGCGGAAGTCGATGCGGCGCATCAGGGCCGCCTCGGTCGTATGGGCCGGCACTTGCAGCTGCAGCTCGTCCGACTCGATGGAGCCGACCTTCTCGCCCTTCTCCGGCATGTCGTCTGAAGCCAGCACGTCCTCTTTTGGCAGCGGCACTGTTTTGGCAGAGCCGTCATCATGTTCCGTCCGGCCGGTTTCCGAGGCCGCTGTTGGCGACAGTGTCAGCGCCGTAGAGCAGCGCATATCCATACCTGCTGGCAAACATACCTTTGGGGGTGAACATTGTGAAGTCGGCGTTTCTCGTTCTCCCTTCAGACTGTCCCGGTGCGGTGCGATGATGCAGCCGGCAGGTTTCGCAGCACAGCAGCGGCTATATGGATCTTAATATTCGAGGAGAGCCGGCCTCGGACAGCATTCGGTGGGAGCTAGTCGTTGGGGAACGGTGAAAATAAAATAAGCTGGACGCGATGTGGGGACTGGATGTGCGGGCAGGCTGCACAGAGGAGAAAGAGAAACTATGTGAAAGCTATGAGACCCATACACGTGGAAAGAGGGGAGAAGAGGGGGAGTTACCGTAACGTAGGCCAGTGAAAGCTTGATGAAAGAAGAGACGACAAGTCGGCCTGGGCGAATGGGAGCGGGACAAATGAGGGGAGAACAAAAGAGGATGACGATGTAACGGGAACGATTGCTGGGGGGCGGGTGAGAGAAGCCGAGGGTCAATAATGCAGAGTCCGAGGTGGTAGTGTTATGTGGGAGACGCACTCAGACATGCAGGGAGTAAGGATCGTCAACCTGCAGGAAGACGGGAGAGAGATCAACGGCAAGACGAGAGGGCGAGAGAGACAGATTGTTTGAGTATAAGGGAAAGGCTTGTCTTGCCTCTCGTGGCAACTACGCAGTCTGTTCCTTCCCAGTTGTCTAAAGTCTGCGATATGACTCGCACCTACTGACTCACTCAAAAACGTAGCCCTTGTGTCCGGACCCGGACTTCTTCCACTTAAACGCCGTGTAATACAGACTCTCGCGATGCGGGTTGGCCCTGGCTTTTTCCACTCCCCCACAGATGCGGAGACGCGGCAGAGCAGACTAGCCCTGTTATGGACATAGGCTGAACTTTGAAAGAACCTGCAGGAGGGAGATTAAGACCGTCTGCCCAAACGGCTCTGGCCAGGTCCGTTGTCGGGGACCCTAGGCCAGCTCCGAAGGTCATAACAGGCCACATGACCAGGCGATGCGATCAGACTTTTCGTCCAGAACATCAATTGTGCTCTGTCCGTTTCGGCACTCACCGCCATCACGTTCTTATAATTGGGACGAGCAATGAGATAGACGCGTTCAGCAAAGAAGTCGTGTAACGTCTGGAGTAATAGTTCCAGTCACGTGTCCCCTGGTTCCGCCACTGTGGCTTTGTGGCGGTGTATATTTGGATCTTGAATCTTGCATCTTGCCGTCTCCCGATAACTTCAGAGCCACAAATATCGGAGCCGACACGTCTTATCATCGGAACGGCCGACGACAGGCTGACGTTCTTCTATTTACTAACTATTATACTAAAAGGGTATTATTTACAAAGCGCCGTCGATCGAAATTATGTGCTGCAGAGAAGGAGACCGGTCCCTCGTTACAGGGCATTGGCAAGCACCTCCTCCATGGCGTTCCGCTTTCCGGGCTTCTTTGTCGACTCGTTCTCCGCCCCATCTTAATGTGCCGCCGGCAGCTCTGCCGGCTCTGTCGGCAGTTCCGCCAGTTCTGTCGGTCCATTCCACCGGCCGTATTGAGGCGCCTCGGCAATCGGACTCTGCACGTTCTGCATGTACTTTTGCTCTGGCGGCTGTGCGTATGCGTACGGGTCGGCCGGTGGTGACGGGGCCGGTGGCGACGGGGTCGGTGGCACGTCGTCGGCCGCGACAGTCTGGTCGTTTTGCGCCTGGCGCCGCCGGCGGAAGAAGAGGAAGGCGATGAGGGCGAGGATGATGAGCCCACCGACACCGACACCGATACCGATGCCGGCCTTGGCCCCTGAGCTCAGCCCGTTGCTGCTGCTCTTGCTGCTGCTGGTGCTCGTGGCGGCTGCGCTCGTCGTCGTCGTCGTCGTGGGCGTGGTGGTGGCCGAGCTGGATGCCGTGGTGGTGGACGAGGCAAAGTCGGTGGACTGGTAGCGGATACTGATGCCAAAGGCATTCACGCCCTCGGACCCGGTGCTGCTGACCAGGCTTTTGGTCGCGCCAACGACGACGGTGTAGAAGACGTAGGCCTGGGTCGAGGCCATGGTCGAGACGCAAAGGTTGGTGCTGTACCAGGGCAAGTTGGTGCTGGTCTGGCATCCATAGCCGCTGTTGGCGGTCAGTCATGATCCTTTTTTTCGTGTGGTTTTCTTTCTTTCTTTCTTTTTTCATTTTTTTCTCTTCCTCTCGTTCTCTCCCCTTCTCACCTAGGACAACATATCGCCTCCGTCTCTGTAACCGTTGTGGATGAACAGGCTATAGAGTATCCGGATGGGCAGAGACCCGGCGAGTAATACGCGCCAATGTTGTAATTCCAGCCCGTGGGCATGCAATCCGACGTGCTCGTGTCCACATTGAGGTGGAAGAAGTCCAGCTCTGTGCCGTAGGCGTATCGGTAGAGATCGGTGAGGCAGGTTGCCGACGGGGTGAAGGTGGTGGTCAACGGACCGAGAGACTCGATCGTGGTCGACATTGTGTGAATACCGGGGTCTTGGCACCAAATCAACGGTACAATTCTAGTCCTCCGCTGTCTGTCCGTCTATTCTTTACTGTTGAATATTGGCTCCCTTGATGTCCCTCTATTAGTTAGAAGGAAAGAGGAAAGGTAGAAGAGGGAAACAGAATCACCCTTCTTATTGCTCTTTCGTGGCTCAGACAACACAGCTTCAGTTCGCGTCCTCGGTTGTACCTGTACGGTCTCTATGCCCACAAAATCCTTCAGCCCCCAGCGACTAACCCAGACTTGGCCCAGGCTCTCGTCTGCTAATCCAAAAAGGCGGTAATGCATGTTGCAGACGGCCAGCATGGTAATGACCGCCAGATCGAGCCAGATTCCGTGCCCAAGAGAGCCCCAATCTTTTCGCTGGTTGTCCAACCAGAACAGATCCATCGGGATTGATAGCCCTTTTGATCCGCGGGGCCGCTGCGCATTGGCGCTGTGTATAGGTACTTGAAAGCCCCTGAGGCACGAAGGAGCGCTCTAATTCCGCACTAAGCCAGGAAGCTGATCCTTCGTCGGATTTCTGGGTCGAGAAGTGATATTCGTCATACGCGTCTTCCATTCTTTCGTAGATTGTCACCTTCATTTTACGTCGTATTTCCTGCTGCTCTCCAAAGAAGTCGATCCAAACGCTATATTGTGGCTGCCAATGCCAGATAAGATACAATAGCTGTGTCTCCCACCGACGTTCAATCGTCTGTCTAGAAATATATAAAACTCCCAAGGGGTAGCAACAAGGACAAGAGAGGAGACAATAGAAAAATAAAAGCTTAACAAACCGCCCCCCAAAACAAACAGATAGGGCTGAAAACGACCCGGGTATTCTTCATTGCGGATACAGTACCGCCTAAGCAAAAGAAGACAACGTCGTGAAGAAACCAAAAACGTCATCCCAAAACGTGACCAAGTGAGGTTCTCCTTTCCCTTTCCTTTTTTTCTTGAGAAATCCAAACCCGCCGGAAATTGCCACTCCAATGTGCCTTTTTTGTCGTTATCGTTTTCGTTCACTTTCGAACTTGATGTCCTTGCCTTTTACTGTCGTTTCCCAAGTTGAGTATGTAAAAAGGGATGAGAAAGAGAATTCGGAGGAAAAGAAGAGTAAGGAGCGTAAGAAGAATAAAGTAAAAACGAACGATAAAATGATGAAAAACAGGGAAGAGCATAGACTGTGTCAGCTCGACTTCTTGTCCTCTTCGCCGGGTCGCTTAAGATCGAGGCTTTTTCCGTGGGCCAGCCCAGACGCCAAACTGGTGGTTGGCGACCGGTCTTCCGAGGTGGGCGACTTGGTTCGTAGATGCTCGGCGCTTTCCTTGGCCTCGCGATATTTGTTCTTGAGCCAGCCGGATAGCTTGCCCTCCCTGCCGTCTCTGCCGTCTCTGCCGTCTCTGCTGCTGCCGGCCGTTGTGGTCGAGTCCTGCGACGCGGCAGCTTCAGCGTTCGTAAACGTCGGCTCCGACGAGCCGCTGGCGCCTGTCTGCGAGAGTGCGGCTACGCTGGTTGACGCCAAGCCACCGCTGCAGACTGAGCTGGTGCTCAGTTCTGCATTCGCGTTTGACCCTACACTGAGAGTCGGCCGAGAACTGGTAGACACTTCGCTCAGGTTGCTCCCTGGTGGCAGAAGCCCCATGAGCGGAGCATCATCCCGTCGTCTTGACATGCGCCAGTTCTTTTTCTTGACCTTTTCGGCATGATCGGCACTGTCTGTCGTGGACACAGCAGTCGGCTCGTCAATTTGTTCGACTTCTGAGTTTTCGTTAAAGGAGCTGTGCAGAGATGATGACGGTGATTTTCTTTGCGGTCGGAGCTGGGCCTCAGACGCAGCCGCATCTATCGCCGGATATGGCACCGGGGTTGGAGTCGTCGTGACCGTAGAGGGAACTTGAGACGCATGAGGGGTTGAGTCGGTAGCGTGCGAGACTGGAGAAGAGCCGAATTTGTGGTGCGAAGTATGTTCATTAGGGGAGACGCGTCCCTTTGTTGCTGCTGCTGTTGCTGCTGCTGCTGCTTTTGCCGTCGGTGCCGCTGCAGTTGGTGGTGGTGCTGCTGTAGCATGTGCCTCCAACGGAATGGTCACAAGCTCGTGAGTCGATGAGGCAAAAGCCGAAGCAACGGGCGGCAACGAGGCCGATGAGCTCTGCGCGCTCGGGTTTGCACTCGTCGGCAATCTCTTCTTTCTGAGCTTGTTTGGTGGAGGGCGCGGCTCGCCGTCGACGATCTGTGAGCGCTGAAAAAGCGAAAGGATTCTATCCTTGGAAGGAGTTGAAGTCGCTGTGTCTTTTACCGTAATTCCTGCGGCAGGAGTTCCTGCAGCATCAGGCTGCGGATCCAGGACCAACTCTGACGCGGGAGGGGGTGGTGTCGACCTCACGACGGCTGGAGCAAATGGGCTGTGAAACGACGGTTCCTCTGCCGGGGTGACAACCTCTTCGACCGGCTCGATGGTCGGCGTGTGCAGAGGAGAATGATGGGTGATTGGAGTGAGGGGGGAAACGGGACTGCCGGCCACATCCGCTCGTTTCTTGAATCTCCCGGGCGAGAGACCGGGAGATCTGGCGGGCAGCGTATTGCTCCTGGCCAAGCCACCGCTTGTGGAGCTGGAGGGAGTCGGCGTCACGATCAGCCCCGGACTGCTGCTGCGAGGGGTCGGGGGGCGAGTGTGTGCGATGTGGCCGTGGTTGTGGCCGTGGTTGTGATTGTGAATGTGGTTGTTGCTGTTGCCGTTGGAGTGGCGGGAATTGCGCGATGACGTTGAGCGATTGCGGCGGATTTTGCCGTCGCGGGCGACACTCTCGGCACCGGCGCTGGCATTGGAAGCTGTCCTAGTGACTCCAATGATGCCAGGACTGTCCAGGGCGATGCTGGGAGTCACGGGCGGGGTGCCTCTTTGGACGTCCTTGACTGTCTGCTCGTCGGCAGCGGTGCCTTGCATGCCAATCAGGAAGTGGTCCTGGTTCTCGATGAGGAAGATGAGAACGATCTGGTTCAGACGGTACTCTTCAGGGGCCATATCGTGGCTGGGGTGTGAGAGCAGGCCGGGCTGGAAGATGGCAGACAGATTCTGGGAGTTCATGCGGTTGACGTCGGATTTGGCGGCAAAGACGGCGAGCAGATCGAGGATGTAGAGCAACAGCTGGCGGTTGAGAGGCGGCAGCTCGGTGATCAGACGCTGGTACTGGCGGATGGCAGAAGCCATGTCGAAGTTGTCGATAAACTGGGGGCCATCACTGTCGGCGCCGGTCAGCTTGACAGCGTGGCGCAAGGGATCGCGAAACGGCTCGTAAAAGTCGAGTGGTACGACAGGCTCGGGCAGGTCGTTGAGATAGCGTCTCAGGACGTTGGCAGCATCGTGCACGGTATATCCATTCCAGGACATGCCTTTGCCGTAGCGCTCGGGAGAGTCGAATGCGATCTTGAGCTCCTTGATTCGCTTTTCGGAGCCGCTGAGCCGGAAGATGCCCTCGATTCCGGTGGCTTGATATGGGGGTCAGCCCGGGCCGGTTTCTCTGGGCGGCCGGCGTAGATGCAGGGGCAGCTTACCTTTTTCCTTGAGGAAGACACCGCATTTGGCGACAACAATGGGCACATAACCATAGATGTAACTCCTTCCATTGTCGTCGATCAGAGAGATGGCCACATTTGCGTACGTTATGCTCTCCCGCAAAGGGACGCCGAAAATGCCCCTGGTCCGTTGCACTGTGAGTGAGGCAGAAGCACGTTAGATCGACCTGCTGGCCCTCGCTCGGAGCTACAACGACTGCTCCGTGGAACATAACAAGATCCCCATTTGCGAGGGGATGCAAGAGGGACGGTGAAGGACGGGGCTTACTCGGTACATCATGGCTCTTGGACTGAAGGATGAAGCCCTTCCACCAAGACTTGAGGTCACGCTTGTTCGGTGGAGACGCAGGATTGGGCACGGCGGCGGGAGGGATGAAAGCCCGTGGAGGGTGGAGTATGTTCGGAGTGAGGGGTTGAAGAGGACCAGTCGAGGTCACGGGAGCCGGCTGCGGTCTTAGGGCAAACTGCGGCGGTGGTGGTAGGTGGTGGTGGTGATGTTGTTGCTGGGGCTGTTGTTGCGGCTGTTGCAGCAGTTGTGGCTGCGGCTGGTGTGACAGAGGAGGCGGCTGCGGTTGCGGTTGTGCCTGGATGTGAGGTTGTTGAGCTTGGGTCGACGCCAGCGACGGACTTGGAGCGGGAGCGGTAGTGGTCATTGCGCCGGCAGAGGGTCGGCGGACGTTGTTGAGACGGCGGCGGCGGTGACGGAAGTGCCGTCCGCGACAAGACGGTAGGGCAGCCGGGCGGACGAGTCGACGTTGTTGGCAAAATGGGGGGGTCGCTTTAGATTCCGAAGCGGCAGTTTGGACGGGGCGAAGCGGATTAGTCGGACAGTAAGAAGGGCAGAGTGTGGACGGGCGGCGGAAGCTACATGAGTGACGGAGGGAAGAACGGAGAAAGGGGGACGGGGACGGAGACAGAAAGAGGGCGGCTGACGATGGGACTCAGGGAAGAAGGCGGTTGACGATGGTACAATGTAGCGGATGGGGGGCTTAGAAGCGTGGCAGCCGAGAAGAATGGCGGGCGGATGAGCAGGGACGCGACGCCTGCCTCGCTAGCCAGGTCGCAGAGGGTTGGAAGCGCGCGCGATCCGAGAAAGTGTAGAAAGCGCCTAGGCGCGGCAGGGGGTGTGATTCTTTGGTCTTTGGTGGTGGACGTGAGCGAGGCGAGAGGGCAAAGGGCGAGGCGGACGCAAAGACGGCAGAGAGGCGGGAGAAAGGATGGAATGGAGATGCGACAGGAACAGTCGAGCAGGAGGAAAGAAGGAAGAGCAGGAGGCAATGACGAGCAGGTCGGATGAGGAAAGAGCGTTGCGGCGGCCGACGCTTGCAACAGGCATGCGTAGCGCTGAAGACTGTGTGGAAGGAACGGGGGACTGTGTCTATGTGGTCATGCTTGCTGGCAGGACGCGCTGATTGGGCGGGCCGCTGGAAAAAACCTCGTTCCAGAGCGACAGAGGGAAAACACGCGTTGCCATAGCCCCTCGGCTCGCCCTTAGCGGCTGCCGGGGTGTTTTAAGGATTTTAGAGCCTGGACGCCAGTGGATATGGGGCTGTCAGATGCCCCTGCGTATTTTTATCGCCTTCTTGCTGTAGTTGGGGGCCCACAATTTGCGAGGAAGAGGTGTTGTCTACGAGGCCTGTACAAGATACGATACGTATGGAAAGGTTTTCCGCCGTTGTGTCAACGGTGCTGCGTATGCAAGGGCGTCCACATACGCTGTCGTGGGCGAGCAGGCCTGAGGCTGTGTCGATCCGCAGCGAGGCACTTGAACGTTTCTTGTCCTTCCCTGCTTGACAGGCGCCCGAGACGAAGCTCGATCCGGCCACGGAGGGCGGGGGTTGGCTCAAGGGGTCCGAGGTCTGCCAGCTGGCAAACAATGCGTGCTCTTGGAGAGAAGTACGCCGAGGTGACTGGTCGTATTCGTGTTCGACACGAGAGAAGAAAGCAATGGGTCACGGGGCTCTGCGCCTCCCGGTCGCCTGGGTCAGGGGAGCGGTGTACGTGGCAGAAGATGAGACAATCCGTCGAGAGGCGTCGTAGACAGTCTGGGGAACAGGATAGATGCGCCCGGCAGCAGACAAAGGGATCGCCCCCTGCCCCTGCTTGTTTCCCTATTTAGGGTCTAGGCCGAGGGCCAATGGCCGTGCAGCGGCGTTGTCGAGCCGGCACGGGTTGGCGGTCGTAGTCTCTGTGCAGGTCCTGGTTCGGAATAGTAAAAGCAGGTAGATCGGACACCGCTGGGGGAGCTGGAATGAGCAAGAAGAAAGCAGAGTGGGGGGGTAGAAGGGAGGGCAGAAGAGCAGGACAGAAGAGCAGGGCAGAAGAGCAGGGCAGAAGAGCAGGGCAGAAGAGCAGGGCAGAAGAGCAGGGCAGAAGAGCAGAAGAACACAAGAGCTGGGCAAAAGACAAACAAATCCAGGGTCTGCAGACGACTCGTCACCTTTCTCGGTGAGCTGTCTCACAGCTTTTGGGCTTGTCATTTTCTTTCTTTCCAGTCGCCCCTTTATCTCGAAGCCGTCTCTCCTGCTGACAGGAATCGGCCTGTTTCCTGGCTTGCCATTGGGATGATAAGACTCTCTAGCCACCGTTGAGCAGGTAAAGTATGTAGACATCCTCCGTACTTTGTAGATGCTGTCAGCATACACAGTAGTAGCGGTCATGATGACTAAGCATTGAGCTGGGAAGTGGGTCCCTTCGCGCCCATGCATTGAGTTTTTTTCCCCGTCTTTAGACCAAAAGCATCTCAGCTTCGCCATCCCGACGACACGACACGACGACGTTGCGTGCATTGACCGAGCTTGCCAGCCCCGCGCGAATACGAAATGGACGGGTACGTGACGGGCGGTGGTGTGGCGATGGTGGATGCGCGACAGACTAACAGTGCCTCTTCACAGCCTCACATCGGCGGAGACGCGCGAGCTGGAGCAGCGGCTGCAGAAGCGGCAGGTCAAGGAGTTTATTGGGGTGAGTGTGTGATGTGGTCCTGTCGTTCCTGTCCTAGTTCTTGAAAGACCTCGTCCTTTCCTCAACCTTCCCTCGTCCACCTCCACTAACATCGACAGCTCTTTAGCAACCTCGTCGACAACTGCTTCACGGCCTGCGTAGACGACTTCTCGTCCAAGGCCGTGTCGACCCGCGAGACGGGCTGCATCACGCGGTGCGTGCAGAAGACGCTGGCGACGCAGCAGCGGCTGTCGGAACGGTTCCAGGAGCACAACGCGGAGATGAGCCAGCAGCAGCAGCGATAGGGTAGATGGAAGTGTCTTTTGTATTTTGTACTCTGTTCTTAGACTCAGCTCCTTTCGTCTTATCGTACTGTCTTGATCATATCTCCATCTGCTTTATGTCCTATTCGTCATGTCCTCGTCTTCTCTTCTTATTTTTCTCCTTCTCCTTCTCTCCTTCTCTCGTCCTCGTCTCCTCTCTCATCCCCCTCCTCCTCATCCATCTTCTCCCCTACCTCATTCCCCCTCCTCATCCCCCTCCTCATCTTCCCCCCCTCACCCTCACCCCCCACCCTATTCCTCATCCTCACTCAATATCGTCTTCACCCCCTCCAACAATGAAAACACCTTTTCCTCCAACCGGTTCTCCGCCGGTCCTCCTGCCAACACCGGTTCCAATGTCCGCCACTCGACCTCACGTCCGCCCAGCGGCACCAGCCGTTCGCGCAGCAGTTTCGGCCGTGCCAGCCAAAAGTCGACGCTCTCACGCACGGGCGCCGCGTCCCAGCCGACGTCCGGGATGTCGCGTGCGTGGTTGACCCGCAGGGCCGCGAGCACCTGTGTCAGCAGGGCGAGCGAGTGGATCTCGGACACAGCGAGGAGGGTGAGGTCGTTGCCAATCTTGGTGTCGCCCATGCGCTCGTCCGCGACTTCGAACCGCTGCACGCTCGCGTCCAGCAGGTGCGGGAATTGGTTGAGCACGTAGGCCACCTCGGGCGCGATGCTGGTGCCGAGTGCGATGAGCACGTTGAGCAGCAGCGGCAGCACGGCCTTGGCCCAGATGCTGTAGCAGCGCTGGGCGGCCGGGGCGTCAGCCAGGGGACCCACGCCTGGTCGACGCATGTGGACGGCCAGGCC
This sequence comes from Grosmannia huntii, assembly GCA_019925595.1. Taxonomy (NCBI): domain Eukaryota; kingdom Fungi; phylum Ascomycota; class Sordariomycetes; order Ophiostomatales; family Ophiostomataceae; genus Grosmannia; species Grosmannia huntii. The sequence continues at coordinate 136,278 of JADHKJ010000049.1, forward strand.
GGCGGCTGCGAGGTGGCCGAGGAAGCCGTCGCAGGCCAGCTGCTCAGCCACGACCGGGAGCGCAGACAGCTCGAGCAGGAAAAGCAGGCTGAGCTCGCCATACACTGGATCACTGCCCAGACGGTCGGACCACGAAAACAGTGCGGCGGCCACGTGCAGGACGTCGTGGGCGGCCATGATGTTGAGCACCTGGTCGTGGCACTGCTCGATGCCCGGCAAGCAGAGACAGGCCTGCAGCACGGCCGTCAGCAGGGCCATGTCGTCCGGTCGCGGCGTTGTTTCGACGTCGTGCACTTGGCCGACCAGCGTGCGAAAGCCGGCCGCCACGACGCGGTCCAGCAGCGTGAGCACCGTCTGTGTTGTCGTCACGTCCAGGTCGGCCGTTGCTGTCTTGCCGTCGTCCGTGTCCGGTCGCCGCTGTCCACGCAGGACGACGTACAGAATCCGCAAGAGGGTCCGGTAGTAGGGTGCCTGCTCGATCGACCAGGGCGCCTCCACGCTGCTGAGGCTCGTCCACACCGCCAGTAGCAGCGTTGATCCGTCCGTTGGCAGCAGTCTGTGACCGGCCAGCCGTTGCAGCAGCAGCAGCGCCAGGTTGGCCCGGCCCTGCGCCAGTCGCGCAAAGATATCGCCGCCGCCTCCTCCACTTCCACTTCCGTTCGCTGCCAGACACTGCTCGGCCACTTGCAGCATCACGATCGAAAGCCGCTCGTGGTTCTGCTTCGGTAGCAGACAGACGCTCAGCTCTAGTAGTAGCACCTCCCACGCGTGGTATAGCGCAATCTGTGCGTCCACCAGCGAGAGGTTGCGGTTGGCCATTTCCATTTCTAGCCGGAAGCCTCCGTTTCGCCCGTTTTGTCCGTTTTGTCCGTTTCGTCCGTTTCCCCCCCATCCCCCGTCAAAGCGCAACATCGCGTCGGCCAGGTCCAGCGCATAAAAAAACTGTGTGCCCAGATCCCGCGGCTGCACCAGCGACCGTTTCAGCTGGTCCAGCGAGTGTCCGCCGTAGCGCTGGGCAAAGTTGCGCTGGAAGTTGGCGTGCAGCGACGCGTTGTAGCCCTCGACCGCCACTCCTTCGCGCAGGTAGTAGTCCACGTCCTGCACCACGTCGCGAGCCAGCGCCTGTTCCGTTCCCATCTGTCGCATGTGGTACAGCTGCATCGCAAAGATTTCGGCCACGTACGCTGCGATCCGCGCCTCGCCAAACGCCGCTTCTGCGTCTGTCCGCGCCGTCACAGCTGCTGGCGCCAGCTGTCGGACGTATGTTCGCATGCCGTCGAGATGGTCGCCGTCGCTGCCGCGAACTGCAAAAATCGTCCATGGCCAGTAGTTCTGGGCCGCCGAGAAGAAGTCGAGCACGGCCAGCAGCTCCTTTCTCTTGTCTTTCTTCTTTTTTTCCTGTTTTTCCTCGCCCTTCGGGCTCGCTCTTCTTTCCTCCTGGCTCACCTGGCTCGCGCTCATTTTTCGCAATACCCCCTTTGCCTTGGCCAACACAGAGTCTGCCGACAGCTGCAGTCGCCGGCCTCCTTCACTGTCCTCGTCCGCTCCTTCGCGCAATGCCTCGCGTGGCGTCTTTCCCGTCAGCAGACAGTTGGCCATCCACTGCTGTCGATGTCGCAGCACGGTCGAGAAAAAGTGCCACGTCCGTGCCGTCTCGTCTACCCGTCCAAACGGCTCGTCCATGCGGGCCAGCACTGCCAGAAACGCCCGCGACACATGTGGCCCCAGGTAGCCCAGCAGCGATGGTGGCTCGCTCGCTGTGGCCGCCGTCAACGTCGCCGCGCTGATCACCAGTTCCATCAGCAGTGCCAGAGCCGCCGGTCGCAGTCGTCCGCTCGTGCTCGTCCCCGTCGCTGTGCCGCCGAGTCGCGCCGGCAGTGATGCAATCTGGAAGATCTGTGCCTGCAAATCCAGGTGCCCCTCGCTCCGTTTCCCTCTCCCTCCTTGTAACAGACTCGTGGCCAGCTCCAGCACCGCCACTGTCCGCTCCTCCACCAGCTCTCGTCGTCGGCCGTACAATGTCGCCGTTGTTGGCTGCTCCAGGCCCACTAGAAGCGTCGCCAGCAGCGGCTGGAAGCGCAGCGATGAGGACGCCGCCGTCGACACGAAACTGCCCACCACAAACGCAGCTCCGGCTTCCAGGCTGCCCATCAGCCGCTTCTCTTGTCCGTCCACCGTCGCCAGACTCGATGCGTACACCACCATCCGCCCCAACATTCCCACTGCCGCTGCCACCACGCTCGATCGCTGCATCTCTGTCGCAAACTTCCACGTGCTTGTGTTCTCGTGCAGGTCCACCACCGTCTGTGCGATCGCCAGACATACCTGTCCGAGCGTCTTGTCTGATGCCCCCAGCCAGATGTTGTTGTCCTGTGTGTGTCGTCCTCCCCCGCCGCCTCCTCCTCCTCCCACCGCCCCTCCCATCGTCCGCTGCACCGCACTCGTCGCTGCTCCGTCCACCAGGGCCGACAGGAACCGCAGGGCCGCCATCAGGAAGCCCAGCCGCTCGGCCATCACGTCGGATGCACTCGTCAGGATGCACAGCCGTCCCGCCCGTGAATCTGTGTTCAGCAGCTGGCATCGCGCCATGTAGGACCACACTCGCCCTGGACACAGCCCCAGAATCGCTTCCAGGAAATCCATGCATGCTGCCAGCACTGCCAGCCGTCCTGCGTCTATCTCGCCTGGCCCATCTTGGATCAGCGTGTCCACCGTGTCGCATACCACCGACACAATGTCCTTGGCCGCGTCCAGGTCTCGACTCGCCTCTTGCAGCACCGCCAGTCCGCCTGCTGTCTCCGATCGCACCAGCCCGGCCAGCAGTCCGATCGCCTCTGCCGCCTCCGATGGCTCCAGCTGGCCCAACACCGGCTCGCCCACCTGGTCGGCCACGTTCGCGTCCAGCCACTTGCCCAGTAGCGCGATCGTCGAGTGTCCGTAGTCCATGTTGACGATGCCGCTGCCGTCGATCATGAACCGCCCGTACGTGCCGGCCGGGATGATCATGGTCGTCGCTGCTTCTGATCCGGCTGCCACTAACCGCCGACGGGATGTACCTGTGGGGAAAAGCAGAATGTCCTCCTTCGTCTGCATCGTCGCCGTCGCGTGCTCGTCCTCGTCGATCATTGCGTAGCCTGTAAAGTTGCTCGGCAGGTTGAACGTCAGGCTGGGTGTCTGCAGCAGATATCCCATCACAATGTCCGATGTGTCTTCGCCCTCACCCACCGCCAGCAGCCGGCTGATCGACACAAACGGCGTGAACTCGTACGGAAACCGCCCCAGCGCGTTCTGCACGTAGAACTGCAGCAGCTGTCGATCCTGCAGCACCGCTGACGCCACCTTCTCGTCCCCTTGTCTCTCCCGCCGGTCCCACGTCTCGCTGCCGCCCGACAACACCGCCACCAGCGCGCTCAGCGGCTCTGACTGGTATCCCACGATCGGGAAGCTCGCCTTCAACACCTCCAGAAAGGCCACCCGCATCTGGGCCCCCAGCTCGCCCCGGAACGCTGCCTCCACCCCCACGCCCGCGCTGCCCGCCATCGTGCTGATCACCTCGTACACCCGGCACTGCTCTGTCGCCACCATCGCCAGCCGCGGCACCATCGCCTCGCCCGGCCCCTGTGGCACCGACAGCACAAACTCGCTCAGGAACCCGTCGTACCGCGCCGCCTCGATCGACACGATGCTGCCTACCGAACTTCGACGTCCCCGCGGCTGCAGCACCTGGGCCGCAAACGACGGCGCCTGGTTGTCCAGCTCGAAGCTGTCCTGGGCCCGCTGGTTCTGCGTCAGGTCTCGCCGCTCTGCCCGCTCCTGGTAGGACACGTCCATCCGGTGCAGGATCAGCGACCACGACAGGAATACCGGGCTCGCCGTCGCCAGTGCCTCGTCGGCTGCCCCCACAATCGCCGCGTGCATCACCTCCAGCACGTCCGCGTTGTTCACGTACGGCTCCTCCTCGCCGTCCAGCTCCAGGTCGTGGTCCAGGTACGCAATCGCCCGGTTCACGTTCAGCAGCACCAGCGAGTTGACACACGCCAGCGTCTTCAACGGCAGAATCAGCTCGGCCATCGCCTTGTCGCCCGGCATCAGTCCGTCCAGGAACCGGTAGTCGCCCACGAACCGGAACCAGTCCGCCGCCATCTCGGCCGGCAGGAACAGCTCTCGCGAGCTCTGCAGCCCCATGAAGATCACCGACATGTAGTGCACAGCCTCTGTCAGCGCCGTCTGTACCCATTCCAGCGCCAGGTCCTCTGTCAGGATCGCCCCCGCCTGCTTCATCGTGCCCTCGATGCCCTCTTCGGCCCGCTGCATGCAGCTGCGCAGCTCCCCGATATAGGTCGGAACCTGTGCGAGCATTGCCCGCGCATCCAGCTCCGCGTCCTTGGTCGTGCCGAGCAGACCCTGTATCAACGCACTCCGGAGATCCTCAACTGCTGGCGTCGTCGTCGTCGTCGTCGTCGTCGTCGCTATTGCGCCATGCATGATGAGCGATGTGATGTAGTCCGTCGACATGGCAAAGTATCGCCGCTCCGACAGGTACGTTGCCAGGAGACGTCGTCGCTGGCTGTCCTGCGTGTTGAACTCTGTCCAGAGGTCCTCGGCATCGAGCGTTGCTTGTGGTGCCGACGTCACGCCGCCGGCTGCTGCCTTTTGTATGTTGGTGGCGTCCTGTGATGACAGAGGAGCTGCCAGAAACTCCTCCGATCGCGCCTGCAGCTCCGTCACCACCAGCCGCAGCGCCGTCACCTCGTTGATGCTCGCTACCCTGCTTAGCCAGAGCGCGTCCGCCTTGATCGCCTTGATGTCGTATTTTTCGTTGGGCGTCGGCGTCACGTTAATCGCCGCCGTCTTCGTCTCGAGTGCCGCTGCCGTCTGCGCTGTAGGCTTCTCAAACGCCTTTCCGGGCGACTTGAGCAGTTCCAGCACAAACGGGTCCGTCAGCAGCTCTGTCACCGCATCGGCCGTCAGCCGGTCGCTCGACACATCCGAGAGCGCAGATGCTATCAGCTTCCATGATCTGTGCACGCCCTTGGTTAGCAGACAGGACCCCGACGCTGGTGCTTCCGGACACCCCGCGAGAAAGAAAATGGAAGGCAGAAGGCGCGTACAGCAACACTGTCTCTCCTTTCAGGAGCTCCTCTAGGGGCGGAAAGAAGATGTGATCCAATGGTGGTGCCATCGTTATGTGTCGTATTGCGGCGTCAATGCCGGCATCTGCAAGAGACAGGCACTCCGGATGCTGCAGAGACGGGGAGGTACCGCTGTTCGTGGCAGACGGTCAGGTGGGCGATGTGTGGCGATGCTTGCTTTGTTATTTTTGCAGTACTCTGGTGAAGTCGCAAAAAAAGATTGCTGAGCCGCCCAAAAAGACGCGGCAAGAGCTTTGGCGTTTTAGCGGTGCCTGTGTTTTTGTGGGGTCTCCAGCTCTGCTCCACCTATAGCAGACAGCAATGATCAGTTCTGTATTAGAGACAGGAGCTTAGAGCCAAGCTCTGGACAACAGACACTGTTGCTAGGAAGGGAGACACGGACACACAGATACACGATATATCGAATCTAGAAAACAAAAAGGCCTGCACGGCTCATGCTCCGACATAGTCATCTTCTCAAACGGCACACGCCAATCAATCCACTACCGTAGACGATTGCAAAGCTGATCAAGCAAGCCGTGGCCGAGAAACGTGCTCGCGGCTCCATGACCAGCATATGAATGGTGCCTGTTCGTGGAGGTAGACAAAGCGGAAGTCGCGAGATTGTCTGGCACTCGTCATGCAAGAGTGGCCATTTGATGCTACTCATCTGTAAAACAGCCGTACGATGAAGTGGTGGTGACGAAAACAGTCGGGCGAATATAAGAGTTCCTTCTTTTATTTCTAGTAGGTTTCACGCCTTGGTAAAGCCAAATTAGGGAAACACAAAGAAGGCTGTGGCTACTGATATACCTTTACAAGCTCGTTTATAAACACCATTCATGGGAAGCAGCCGCGGCAGACAAATACGAAAGAGAAACCTAGGTTGCCAGCGATATGCATTTACAACAATCCTCCATTTCAGCTTACAGTGCTAAGCAAGCCAGTTAGTTGTCGCATGTACTTGTGCTGCATTACTCAACGGCATGCGGCTTGCTTCAAAAAGACGAGCTTTTACAAATGGTAGGTAAAATAAACAAAAAAATTGGTAGCGTCTCTTTGTAAAGCGTGTCATCCTTAGTGCAGGGGCCATGCTAATCTTCTCCTAAAGAATTTGTTAGTTCTGGGACTTGAACGGAGAACCTTCGAGTGCGACGTACTGTATCGTTTTAAATTGACCAAATGCCCGAAGGCAATAATACTCACTACTAAGTGGCTATATAAAGGATACTCTCTGCTAGCGGCCACCAAAAGTAAAACTATCACGTGCACCACTTCGTGCGGGTGTCGACTGCCGACTGTACCGCACCGTCTGGTCGAAAAAAGCCCGCCTTCCGCTTTCGGACGATGGCTCGCAACTTCTTCATCAATCGAAGAGGCCGCACCCAAGAGGACAGGAGACGTGAATCGACATTCCCCCTTTCTTCACCACTAAAGCACGAAAATGCCGTCTGCTCTGGACGTCGTCGACCACTCGCCGCACCACCCCAAGGCGGTAGACCCGATCCAGTCGGCATCCAACGTGGTGCTGATCGACAACTATGACTCGTTCACGTGGAACGTGTACCAGTACCTGGAGCTGGAGGGCGCCTCAGTGACGGTGATCCGCAACGACCAGATCACGCTGGAGCAGCTGATTGCGAAGAAGCCGACGCAGCTGGTGGTGAGTCCGGGGCCCGGCCACCCGGCGACGGACTCGGGCATCAGCCGGGACGCGATCCGGCACTTTGCAGGCAAGATTCCGGTGCTGGGCGTCTGCATGGGCCAGCAATGCATCTTCGAGGTGTTTGGCGGCACAGTCAGCTCAGCCGGCGAGATTCTGCACGGCAAGACGTCGCCACTGACCCACGACGGCCGCGGCGTGTATGCCGGGCTGCCGCAGGGACTGCCGGTCACGCGCTACCACTCGCTGGCGGGCACACGCGGCACGCTGCCGCCGTCGCTCGAGATCACGTCGTGGATCGACAAGGCGGACGGCAGCCCGGGCGTGATCATGGGCGTGCGTCACAAGGAGTACACGGTGGAGGGCGTGCAGTTCCACCCGGAAAGCATCCTGTCCGCGTCGGGCCGCGGCATGTTCCACAACTTTCTGACGATGCAGGGCGGCACCTGGGCCGAGAACGAGCTGCCGCAGGCAAAGAACACGGCAACTGAGGCCGCTGCTCCGGCCAAGACCAACATCCTGCAGCAGATCTTTGCGCGCCAGCGCATCGCGGTGGAGGCGCAGAAGAAGGTGCCATCGCTGCGGCCCGAGGACCTGCAGGCAGCCTACGACCTGGGAGCAGCACCACCAGCCCTGTCGTTTGTGGACCGGCTGCGACAGTCGCCCTTTCCGGTGGCGTTGATGGCCGAGATCAAGCGGGCGTCGCCGTCCAAGGGCGTGTTCGCCATGGACATTCGGGCCCCGGTGCAGGCGCGGGCCTACGCACAGGCGGGCGCCAGCGTGATCTCGGTGCTGACGGAGCCACACTGGTTCCACGGCAGCATCGAGGACGTGCGGCAGGTGCGGGCAGTGCTGCAGGCGATGCCAAACCGGCCGGCGATTCTGCGCAAGGAATTCGTGTTTGACGAGTACCAGATCCTGGAGGCGCGACTGGCCGGCGCCGACGCGGTGCTGCTGATCGTCAAGATGCTCGACGACGCCACGCTCTCGCGGTTGTACCACTACAGCCGGTCGCTGGGGATGGAGCCGCTGGTCGAGGTGCAGAACGCGGCCGAGATGGAGCGTGCTGTCGGCCGGCTGGGGGCCAAGGTCATCGGCGTCAACAACCGTAATCTCGAGAGCTTCGAGGTCGACCTGCAGACAACCAGCCGGCTGCGCAACATGGTGCCGGCCGACACCATTCTCTGCGCCCTCAGCGGCATCAACACGCGAGCCGACGTAGAGGCCAACGAGCGGGACGGCGTGAATGCCGTCCTCGTCGGCGAATCCCTTATGCGTGCTGTCGATCCCGCCCTGTTCATCCGTCAGCTCTGCTCAGGTGCGCCGGCTCCTTCTCCCTCCTCTCCTGCTGTCATTGCACATCCCTTACTCGTCAAGATCTGCGGGACGCGTAGTCCCGAGGCTGCCCTCGAGGCTGCCCGCAGCGGCGCCGACATGGTCGGCATGATCTTTGCTCCCGGCCGCAAGCGCACCGTCTCACACGAATCCGCCTTGGCCATCTCGCGTGCTCTGCACGACTTTGCCGACTCCGACTCGTCCAACTCTACGACTACGGCCACGGCCACGGACTTTTTCAGCCTCGCTCGCAAGACACTCTCTCGCCGGAAGCGGCCTCTTCTGGTGGGCGTGTTCCTGAACCAGCCGCTCGAAGAGGTGCTCGAGAAGCAGCGGCTGTACGAGCTGGACGTCGTTCAGCTGCACGGCCGCGAGCCCATCGAGTGGGCGCGCTACATCCCCGTGCCGGTGATGCACAAGTTCCAGCCGGGAGAGCCTGGTCTGGGCGTGCGCGGCTACTACACGGCACCTCTTCTGGACTCGGGCGCAGGGTCGGGCCATCAACTGGACACGACGGCCGTGCAGGCAGAGCTGGACCGGGACCCTGGGCTGGAGTTCATGCTGGCCGGCGGCCTGGATCCGGACAATGTCGGCGAGGCACTGGGCGCGTTCAGCCATGACAGCCGGGCACGCATTATTGGCGTCGACGTCAGCAGCGGTGTCGAGACGGACGGGGCGCAAGACCTCGCCAAGATCGGCGCGTTTGTGCGGGCGGCCAAGGTTCTTTTCCCATGAGGCCTGTTGCAGCGAGACTGGGGCTCTTTCTGTCGTCCATGTCTCTGTTCATAGCCTTGTCAGTCTGACGATATTAAAAGCAACATTTGATCTGGCCTTGGGCCTCGACGTTTCTCTTCCCTGTTTGTGTCTGCTTGTCTGAGACTTTGTTCAGCAGCGTGTGTGCTTTACTTTCAGCATCGATCGTCCGACAGTCCCGTCTCACTACGACCTCACCATGCCGGCCGGCAATTGTCGGCAGAGGCTGGTCATGGATGGCGTCACCATCGCCGTGGCCGGCAGTCTGGGCTCCGGCTGGACGGACGCGGACGTGGCCCGCTGGATGGCCTACAATGGCGGTCGCTTTTCCGCATCCGTCACAGCCGACGTGACACACCTGCTCTGCACACCGGAGGAGTACGCCAGGCCCAAGAAGCAGCAAGACCCGGCCCTGCGGGAGGCCCTGCGACGGGGTCCCCAAAAGGTGCACATTGTGCTGCGGGACTGGCTCGAGGACTCCCTGCACAGACGCCGTCGTCGTCGCGAAAAGGCCTATCTGCTGCGACACATCCACCACTCGTCCCAGCAGCACCAGAAGGCGATGCAGGAGCGGCAGGATCGACGGCATGCCAAGGGCCGGCAGCTCGGCGAAACGTTTGTCGACACGAGTGGGTAATGTAGACTGGCGTAAACATACTCTTTCAAAATGGTAACCTTGGCAGCTCTCTATCACATATACCGGGACACCACCGGTTTCGCCTACAAGGTGACCATCCAGCGCGATCATGAAGACGGCGGCATCTTTGGCGAGCGCTATGTCCTCCATGTACGTGTCATGTCTCCCTTCCGCAGCCGTTTGCACTAACACGGATGCCCAGCTGTTCGAGTCGGACGCCCGGCCGCACCTCTATTGGTTCGCCGCCCGCCACTACAAGAGTCGGACACACACCAAGCCACGTGACTACCGGCCCAGCGACACGTGCCGGCTGTTCGAGACCGAGATGGGACATTTCCGCGCCTTTTTTGCCCGGAAGACCGACGTGTCCTGGGACGAGAGGATGGTGGCAGAAGCCCCGGCAAGGACGACGACGGCGGACACGCCTGCCGGTACGGGTACAAACGAGGCTGGTGTTCACGGCGTGCCCACCATGCTCGACTTGGGGCTCGAGACGACCCACTTTTTCCGATACGTGAGGCCGGTAGGTTCTTGTGCTTTCTCGTGCAGGTCCCTGTTTTTGCCCGTCCAGCTGACCGCAGGGGATGTGCAGGCCATTGGCATGCCCATTGGCCTTTTGGAGAATGTAGAGAACGTGCCGCGTCCCGATGTGGAGGAGATCAATCTGGATGGAGGGTGCAGACATGCATAGGCGGTTGTGCCTGAGAAACGTGCACGCGATCAATTGGCTCTGTTCCGTCTTCTGTCGTCGTGGCTCCATCTACCAATACGCTTTTTATCCTTTCTCTTCCCGGTAGTCATACAGGCAGCCCCCCCCCTCATAACCGCAGCTTGGGCAGGAAGAGGAAGAGCAGCAGCAGGGCCAGCATCAGGCCGTAGACCATGGCGAACAGCAGCATGCGGCCCCACCAGCCCTTGCCCTCGGTCATGCGTGTCAGCAGCGCCATGCTGCGGCCGGCCGCCGAGAGGTGTTCGTTGGTCGTGTGCAGGCCCTCGCCCACGCGGTCCACCACGTCCTTGTCGTCCTCGAGCAGCCGCGCCGTCGCCAGCGACCGTTCCTTGAGCGCCTGTGCCAGCCGCAAGATGTCCGACGACAGCACCTCCTGTTCGTGCCGGTGGTGGTCCAGCAGCACCTCTTCGGCCGCCACGCCGTTGCTGGTCGTGGAGAAGAGCGTGTCTCGTGATGCTTCCGTTGTCGTTTCCCCTTTGTCCTTCTCCGCCGTCTGGGCGGACGTGGATTGACCCCGGTCGCTGCCCGTCTTGGACGGTTGGCCGCCCCGTCGCCGCAGCGTCGTCTGTGGCTGTGTGGCTGTTGTCGTCGTCTGTGCTCTCCGCACCTTTTTCTTTCCGCGTCCAGCACGCGCCGAACCTGGATCCGCTTCCGCTTCCGCTGCCTCGGCCGATTCGCTGGCCGGCCCTGACACCAACCGCGCATCCAGGCTCTCACTCGGCGTCTGGATGCTGTGGATGTGCGCAAGCACGTCGTCCGTCGCCCCCTCTGCCCCCTCCGCCCCCTCCGCGTCCATCACCAAGGCCGCCCGCGCCTCCTCGTCCAGGTCGTCCAGCCGCTCCTGCAGCCGCGCCACCAGCAGACGCCGCCGGCTCAGCTCGTTCTGCACGTCTTGCCGTCGTGCGACCGCCTTGATGGTCGCGGCGTCCTGCTCCACCCGCGCCAGCAGGTTGTGCGCCGCTGTTACGTCGAACCGCGCCTGCAGCCGCTGGAACTCGTCAGTCACCAGGCGCCGCCACCGGTCGCCGTCCGCCCGCAAAATGTTCTGGTCCAGTCGGCTCAGCAGTCGTCCGAGATCGATAAAGGGGTCGTAGGCCATGACCGGCGCGGCCGACAACGACGGCGCAAGCTGTGATCGCGCCATTTTCACCGGATTTCGTGCGTGCCAGAGAGCCGGCCGTCCTGTCTGGTCTTGGGCATCCGTGTGCCAGAGTGGTCGTCGGTCGTGGCGTCAAAATGTCGAGGCTCGACAAACTGGAAGTACCTGTCCTTTAGTGTGTCACGTGACCCATACCACGTGAAACAGGCATCCCAACGGACAATCTGTCCCAACCTACTCTGTATACGTTCTATCCTCCATCTAGGCAACACGCTGTACGGCGTACGGAGCAAGCCAACCCGAAGTAGGGACGCAGATGGAAGCCTGAACTGGGGCGTATGACCTCTCACATTTCAGCTCCTTTCTTCATAGGCTGAATGCGGCGTTGAGGCCGGAAGTGATTGATACGAGAGTCCGGCTTCGATTCTTTGCATAAGATCCTCCAATTTTGTGCGTGTGCTTATGCATTTCGCACAGCCGAAGTAGGTTTCTAACACAGATAATTACCTCTTGTAGACTCTCGTTCCCATTCCATAGCAGTTGTCAAGTCTACAAGGAGCCTTTCAGTGGTGAAGTGATGAGCAAATCAGACCAGTCAGCTGAACCGAGAGACCTTGGACACCGTAGTCACTCAGACCTACTTCACAGCGGCTGTACACCTTGCGTGGCGTCTCCACATAGTCACATTAAGGGCGAAGAGAGCGATTGGCAAACTTGTTTCTGCTCGTCGCCTCAAAGAGTACAGCCACGTTGTTTTTGAGGCCATGTCATATCTCACAGTGTCTGACAGTTGTGAGAGCCCAATGCAGGTCATCTACCTGTGGATGCCAGCAAGTTGCAATCTGCAGCGGATATAGTAGCTATGCAGCTGAGCCGACCTGTAACACCAAGACATCAAGAGACCCGCGAAGGCTGAAAGCCACAACACAAGCTCTGTGACCCGTTCATCTGTGCCGGAGACGCCACCTTTCAGGGCATGTCCTGGAGATCCAGCACCTCCTCCTACGGTCCTACGGAACATCAAGTCTCCATATCTCCCTATCCCAAGCAAACCGATGCATTGCAGATGCACAAGTTCGAGGAGGACTCGCCGGACGGCATACGAAATTGTGGCGCTGCTGATCGGTGAACTGGTAGACTGGCATCTCACAATCGGGTTGGGGCGTGTGATCTTGGAATTTTCTCCAATCACAAAAGTGCATTCCACACCCCTCATTGCCCTTGCTAGCAGGTCGCGCCTGTGGTGACGCCGCGTCGCGCATATAAACGGCGGCAATGTCCCACGAAAATCCGCTGTCCCTGAAGGAGCGAAGTGGGAAAAAAGGAAATTAAAAAAATACGAGACAGAAAGTTGGAGCTTAAAGCTCACGGCAACCCCTCCACTGGCAGCTATCGCACCAGACCTCCAAGACGAACCGTTTTTTTTTTGCACGTAAGACATCTTACCGCTTACTCATCATTCTTGGCACCGTTGACCCAGAACAGAAGGTAAGTCGTATCTTACTCATATGCAACCCGCGCCAAATGCTGCCCTGAAGTTCCAGCACAAAGGCACTCTGAGGCCTTGTAGCCACCTGCCGTATATGTCTCGAGATCCCCATGCACACTAACACTGCTGAACACAGACGGCAGCGCTCGTACACTTTTAGCACCAACAGCCCCCACATCAGCCGAAAGCAGCCAAGTTTCTGATTTTTTTTCACTCGGAAGACGCATTGTGCTCTACCGTGCTATTTAATGGTGCCGACCCTGGAAATAATAAATCCTGAAGACGCCGAAAGCCATGTCTAGAGAAGGGAGCTACGCCCCCCAATCACCCGATCTCTCGTCTTTCTTCTCTGCTGGCGCTCACCAGCAACCAGCCATTACCTCCTACCCACAGCAATATCCGCAAGCGGTACGAATTTCGTATGAACAGCAGCAGCAACAGCAGCAGCAGCAGCAGCAGCAGCGATTCTCTCCAAATCCAACGATTCAGGCTCCACAGCAGCCCTATTACCAGCCTCCCCCACAGTATACCCAACAGCCGTATATCCCTCCCCAGCAACAGCAGCTGCAACATCAGTCACTACCACCGCAGCAGCCATCGCAGCCGTATTACGCTCCTTCGAACGCGTCGCAACCGTCGGCTGCACCACCGCCGCAGGCGTACGGCCTTGTCCAACCGCCGGCAGCGCATCCGCAACAGCATCACCATCACCATCCGTCCTTCTTCCAAGGCTACGACAGCCCGCCGTACCAGCAGTACGGGCTGGCATACCAGCAGCCCGGAAGCTTTGCACCGAGCTCCTACCAGCCGTCGCAACCGTCACAACCACCGCAGCTGCCCGAGCAGCTCGACCAGCCGCTTCGACCGACGTCGCCGGTGCCCCCTCTAGAATCCGTTCCGGCGATGCCACCACGCAAGGCAGCAGCGCGCGCCGGCTCGTCCGCGGCATCGCTGGCTGACGGCAGCGTCGTGGCGCCGTCGCCGGTCAAGACCAAGTTCCCCACCGCCCGCATCAAACGGATCATGCAGGCGGACGAGGAGGTCGGCAAGGTATCGCAGCAGACGCCCATCGCCGTCGGCAAGGCGTTGGAGATGTTCATGGTCGCCCTGGTCACCAAGAGTGCCGACGTGGCCCGCGCCAAGAACTCGAAGCGCGTGACCGCTCAGATGCTCAAGCAGGTGGTCGAGTCTGACGACCAGTGGGACTTTCTCCGGGACATTGTCAAGAAGATCGATCCGGAAGAGAAGCATACGCGTGGGCCCAGCCGCAACAGCGTCAGCGGCGCCGAGGCCAATGGCGTCGCCAGCGCCGCCAAGACGAAGCTGGAGAGCGACAGCGAAGACGAGCAGCCCAAGAAGCGTGGCCGGCCAGGCCGCAAGAAGAAGGCGTAAGACGGCGGTGAGGCCGCGGGGTGCGGCAGTTGCATGACGGCCCTTGGCGTTTTGTATTTGGTATCTTGTATCTTGTGCTTTGTGTTTTGCCGTTTCGGTTACGGTTTCGGTCTCGGTCTCGGTCTCGGTTTCTTGTTCGTTTTCCTTACTTTCACAATCTTTGATCCCTGCCTTGCGCTCCATTTCTCGGCAGGATGTGTTACTGCGTATCCCTCTACGTCCCGGAACTGTTGCTCGTCTGTGCTTCTATGTTTTCTTCCGTCTCTCTTGCGCATTTTCGGGTTATATAGGATTGGAGTGACGGCTGGCTTCTTTGCGATGAGGCCCTGGGCTTCCGGTTGGAAAAGACAGCAGGCGATGGCTTTTTTAGATGAGGAGCAAACAATACCCAAAGAAGCTACAAGATGGGAAGCATCTCACGGCTCCACAGATGCACATTTTCCTTGCGCGATCTCCATACGATCTCTCGGGCAGCATCGTACTACGCCGTATGTAAGATATCTTGGAAACCAAATAAGCCCTCTGGCGCGCTCTTTGTCCTGCTCTCGCGTCTCGCGTCGGCGTCAACACTTTAGCTTCGCCAAAAACGGAGAAGCTCTCGAAACGGATACACCGAAAACTGTCACGGCAGAAACGACCAAGACAACTTCCGTCATAGAGGGGCCACAGTGACACCAACCAAAACGGAGAATTGGCCCCACAAAGTGCGCTATAGCGGGCATTGTTGCGACACGGGACGGTTCGACTACGTGTATCTTACGCTCTCCGTATTATTTCTAGAACTCTGTGCGTTCGTGTCTGCCATCTCTGCATGCTTTTCTTCAAGCTCCGTGACCTCCGTGTCGTGCTCTCCGCGTCCCCCGTCTCTCGTGCTGCCCGACAATTGCCTCCTTATCGTCCTGTCTGCTGCACCCTCTTCCGCCTCTCTGTTCACCAGCTGATGCACCGGTTACGGCGACTTACTCGGGCCTCTCTCGTCTGAGCACCCTTTTCAACCCCCTACTACTCTGTACTCCTATTTTGACACACCCCCTTCTCTCCACGATCCTCAGCCCTCCCGTCTCGCCAGACCTGTGCTCCTCACCGACTCCGATCCACTAGGACCCTCCCCCTTCGTCGCCCTCCTTCCGCAGATGTCTCGCTCATCACGACGCTCTCCTCGCCCCCGCTCATCTCCCGCCTCTGCCCTGGTGACGTCCCAGTAACCGATTTCCAAACGCATTCGTGGCATCGTCTTTTCGGAACGCACCAGCTGTTGCCCTTCCTTTGGCTCCCCCCCTTTTGCTCCTGCCACCGCTTTCGCATTCTATCTGCATTCTGCTTGCATCTTGGCGTTGTCCCATACTTTCACAAACTGCCGTCTGCATCTTCTAAGACACCCCTGCTGCTTTCTTCTTTTATACCCCCCAAATGTCGTGGGACTTGCTGCAGCGATTCTTTGAGAGCGACGTCTTCAACTCCAATCCCTTTCTCCCCGTTTCCTACCTCTCGTGAGTCTCGTCCCGTCCCATCTTCCGCCTACCTGCTGCCCCTTCTTGCTGACTTGCTTAGCCGCTATGCCGACCATGTGGGCATTCACTATGTGCTCTGCAATAAGCTGCGCCAGTTTCCCTACGAGGACATTGAGTTCTTCCTCCCTCAGCTCTGCCACCTCATCATCAGCGTCAATAATGAGTCAATGGCCCTGGAGGGCTTCCTCCTCGATCTCTGCGAGGAGTCTGTGACTGCGGCCTTGCTTGTTGGTCTCTCCATCATTCTCTCGTAGGCCGATCGATCACTGACAGCTCCCAGACCTTCTGGCTCTTCCAGACATACCTGCACGACCTTTCGTCTAACCCCCAGACCGACTCGTTCCAGACCTGCCGCCGCGTCTATAACAAGGTCCAGCACATTGTTTTCGGCCTGCCTGATGCCGTCAGCACCGACAAGATCAGCGAGAATGTCCTTCCTGTCACTGTTCTTGCCAGCTTCGTCCTGGCCAGCATCGGGGCACCCTTCCTACCCCGATGGGCGGGGCCGCTGGCCATTGCTCAGGCCCGCAAGCCAGCTCCGCCCGAGGCAGTCAATGCTACGGCCGCCGCGGTCACTCCGCCGGGCACAGAGGCCACCGATGCTTCCCCCGGCGCGTTCGCAAGACCGACCCGCTCCCACACGATCGCCATGGTGCCAACGAAAGCCAGACGTGCCAAGGACGAGACCAGAGGCAGTTCCCGGCCGTTGGGCTCGATCCGACAACATTCAAGCCCGTCTGTGGAATCGATATCGTCGCCAAGACAGGCAAAGCACAAGCATCGGCCGAACCAGCAGCAGCAGCCGCAGTCTCTGTCCCGACCAGGATCGTCCTCGAGCATGGTCGCCCTGCCGTCGCCTCTTGTGGACCTGCAAAACACCTTTCGGCCGTTGCCACTGCCAACACCAACCCACCACTTGGATAGCATTTCGTCCGAAGCACGGATGAGCACAGCTTCTCTGCCGCTGCCAGAACTGCGAGCGCCTCACATGGTCACGAGGCCGCCTACACCTGTCTCTGCCGGCCTGCGCCCAGACGAATTAGCCGCATCGGTTCTGGCTCGCCGCCACTCCCATCACGCCAAGACGCGACTGGTCAGCGTGGCTGATTTGAGCCCCGAGAGCCGCGTTCGACTCCTGCGACAGAACTACTTCCGCTGTCAGACGCAGTTTCTACGGGCGCTGGAGGACATTTCCAACCGCTTGGTTGCTGTGCCAAAACCTGCACGGCTCAGCGCCCTCCGTGCCGAGCTCGCCCTCATCTCCCAGGACCTGCCAGCAGAGGTGGATATCCCTATCATCAGCCCGCCAACCCTGGTGAACGGCTCTCCGAGCCGGAGCCGGCATCATCGCATTGTTCGTCTCAACCCGGCTGAAGCCACGGTGCTCAACAGCGCCGAAAAGGTCCCATACCTCCTCATGGTGGAGATCCTGCGCGAGGACTTCACGTTCGACCCAGAGTCGTCTGACAACCAGCGGCTGCTGACCTCCCTGGTGACGGAACAAGGCGCGCGGAAACGCATATTCGATCTCTCCGACTCTGTACAGAATGGCAACTCATCCCGTGCGTCCGATGCTGCAGCGGCAGCAGCAGCAGCAGCATCATTAGAGGGCCCCGTCGACAGTGTATTCGAGCCCACGTCTGGCGACCTCGGCAGCTCTCCGCTTCTGAAGCCGTTTGAGGACGAGGAGAGTGGCGAGTTGCACGCGCCAGGGAGAACACCATCAGGTACTTCCAGCCGAGGAATGTCTACTCCGGCCAGTCGCCATGTGAGCAGTAATGCGCCAGGCTCGTCGTCTTCGGTGACTGCCACCGCGATCACGGCTCCGACCACTCTGTCAGACAGCACACCGCGGAGCTCAGCCGCATCCACATCGCGTTCTAGCAGTCCGACATCCCGGATACGCAAGATGGCAATGCCAATGTCTCGTGGCCAACACTCGGCAGATCAGCCCGACTTCTCGGCCTTGGCCACGCACATGCGGACAGCATCGCAAATGCTGGCCCAGCTCGAGGCAACAAGCGGCAAGCGGCCGCGTCAAGAAGTGGCAGCCATCCGTGCGAAGATCATCGCCAGCATGCAGAGCCTCGAGGAGCAGAGCTTCGACCTGGACGACGGGCAGGGCCCGACCTTTGACCTAATCATAGCCAAGGCGACCGCGGCCAACGTTGCTGCAGCTGCGGCAGCTGCAGTCGATACAGTGACCGGATCTGCTGAGGACTCGACAACGGCCACGCCGGTAGCTGGCAGCGAGGACGCCGACGACGATACGGCAGCAGTGGCAGCGGCTGCTGTTGTCGCGGGCGGAGACCGAGCGGCAGTGAACCCGAACGCAGGCATCGCGCGTATGGAGAACGACTTCAAGACAGGCGGTCTGCAGCGCAAAGGCGATCGCGACGACCCGAGCGCGGCGGTGTTTGGCGAGGCTTGGGACCTGAAGCGGGAGCGGATTCGGCGGTCATCACCGTACGGGTGGATGAAGAACTGGGATCTGGTCAGCGTGATTGTCAAGACGGGAGCAGACCTGCGGCAGGAGGCGTTTGCGTGCCAGCTGATCCTGGTGTGCGACAAGATCTGGACGGACGCAGGCGTGCCGGTGTGGGTGAAGCTGATGCGGATCCTGGTGACGGGCGAGTCGTCTGGGCTGATTGAGACAATCACCAACGGCGTGTCGCTGCACTCGATCAAGCGCAGCCTGACACTGTCGTCGATCGAGTCCGGCCAGAATCCACGGCGGCGCATCGCAACGCTCAAGGACTACTTTGCCAAGGCGTTTGGGGCCGAGGACAGCGAGGCGTATCGGGCGGGTGTGGACGCTTTTAAGCGGTCGCTGGCGGCGTACAGCGTCATCTCGTATGTGCTGCAGCTCAAGGACCGGCACAACGGCAACGTGCTCGTGGACAACGAGGGTCACATCATCCACATCGACTTTGGCTTCATGCTGTCGAACTCGCCGGGATCGGTGGCCTTTGAGGCGGCGCCCTTTAAGCTGACGCATGAGTATGTCGAGGTGCTCGGCGGACTGGGGTCGCCCGAGTTTGACGACTACAAGCGTCTGTGCAAGCAGGCCTTCCAAGGTGCGTCGGTTCTGCCATTGTCTTCCTTCTTCTTTCCCTCTTTGCTTACCAGCACAGCTCTTCGAAGGTCGGCCGACAACATTATCGATCTCGTCAGCATGATGGGCCTTGGCTCCAAGATGCCATGTTTCTCGGCCGGCGTCGTGCAGGCAACGGCAAACCTGCGGCAGCGATTCCAGCTGCACCTGAGCGCCGAGGATGCTGAGCAGTTCGTGGAGACAGAGCTGGTCGGCAAGTCGCTTGGAAGCTACTACACGCGGCTGTACGTCGCATCTCTCCTGTCTCGTAACGTTCGCACGCTGACACCCTGCAGATATGATACCTTCCAGTATAGGACCCAAGGAATCTACTGAAGCATTGAGACATTGGAAACACTAGAGGGCAAGACTTGACGAGGGTGAAAGGGCGAATCATGGCATTGGGACGGCGTTTCTATAAGCTGCAGAGAGATAGGACGGAAGACATATGAAGCGGGGGGCGTTCCGTTTATGATGCACGCAATAGAGTCTGGAAATGCTTGTCTGTTTGGGAGAGGTAGAGGGGTATATTTCGGGGGTCGATGTCGAGGTTTTCTGGGCCGCCTTTTCCCTGTTGGTCTTCCCTCTCATCTTGTTCTGGCTACTTTGCGATTTTCCTTGGTATATGTCCTCCGTTGGCTTCGGCCACAAAACGACGACTAGTGTTGGCTGTGCATCAAAGGAGCTTTTGGTGAGAACGAAGACTGAGAGCGGAGAAGATGCGACTGCGCGTGATTTGCGTGTACGTCGCGGCAGAGCCGGAAAGAGCAAGACTTTCGCTCTTTCCCAAACAGGTCGCTTTGCTAAGTAATCACAGACGGCCTTGCATGCCTTCATTTCACTACTTTGTCGAATTACGCAGACATATATCTTGGCACTCTTATTCTCTCGCACCGCGCCTTGCCATGCACCCACTCCCAGCAGTTTTGTCAAGACGCCGTGCCAAGCCGCTCCAGCCGCTCCGTCACGGCATCCACCATGGCTGTTTCGCGCTCCAGCAGCTTCGTCACCTGGGCCATCTTGGCCTTGCGGACGTCGGCCGGCACCTTCATATGTGCTGTGCTATTGTTGCTGTTGTTGCTGTTGCTGCCGGCCGGCCCTGCAGACGTCGAGGCGGACGACGGTGTGCCGGGTCGGCTGGGCGACTCGCCATGAGCGCCGACGCCCGCGGTCTTGTCATCGATCGACGCCTTCAGCAGCATCGGTCCAGCCTGTTTTGCCAGCTCGTGCCAGAGGTCGTGGATCTGCCGGACGCGCAGACCGATATCGCCGGCCGACGACGACGACACCGACAGGTCCTGGAGGCTTGCATCCAGGGTCTGCACCTCCTTGGACCACAATCGCTCCTTGTCGCTGAGCGGACGCGCCGAGGCCTTGTTGAACATGCGGCGCAGCCGCTCCAGCCGCTCGCTCAGCTCGCCGTGACGGTCCTGCGCGGTCTGCAGGCGCTGCCGCAGCCGGACGTCGTCGGTCAGCGGACCGGTCGTCTGCTCGCCGTCGTCCAGGTCGTTGCCGGCGATCATGTCGATGCGGTGTTTCAGCTTCGCGGCCGACTGGATCTGCTCGTGCAGGTCGATGGGCAGGTCCTGCAACTTGGTGAACACCTGCGATACCGCCTGGTTCAACAGCCCGCTCTCCTTGCCCACGAGCTTGTGGGCGTTGGTGAAGATGTTGAGCGTCGCCGGCGAGAGCCGCACTTCCTGGTGCTGCAGTATCTGGTACCGGCTCGTGAACAGCATGTTCTTCGCCTGTGAGAACTGCGACGCCATCAGCAGCTCCCGGGGCATCTCAAAAGGCGGCCGGGCCTTCCAAAAGTCCAATGCCAACACGGCCTTGTCTTCTGCTTCCTCGGCCGCGGCAGGACGCATCGGCGACTGGTCTGGTGACCGCAACGACGAGCGGAACATGGACGACCCGAGCTCGTCGTTGCCTTCGGGTGCGTCAAAGCATATCCCAACGGGCGAGCGGTCGGTGGCCGACAGCAAAAAGTAGCCTAGATCCGGATCGCGCAGCACAACGCTGGTGGCCAGTGTCTCGTCTGGCTTGTGCACATACACCCGGTGCCGTATTGTGTTCTCGCCCGTGACCAGCTGGCGCACGCGGAAGTCTGCCCCGGTGTCTGTGCCCTCCTGCAGCTCCTGCTCTAGCCGGAAAACCCAGTTCGACAGCGATATGTGGGTGATGCCGCCGGGATGTGTTACGAAAAACGAGTAGCGCGATGTGACATCAGGGCTGAATGTGCACCAGCCGTCTGGCCGCTTCTCGGCCTCGCGAACGAGATCTAAGATCTGGAATGTGAGCAACGGCCGCGACGTGGAGTAGTTGTCTGTATCTGGGATATGTGCAGCTCCGGCCCGGCTGCTGATGCTGCTCTTGTGCGAATGGTGGCTGCGCTGTGGCAGCCACTGGGCCTCGACACCGACAAGATCGAGACAGATGCGCAGTCTGCCCGTCGTCGAGACGAGGCCGATGACGGACAGGGACAGGCCCTCCTGGTCGGCATCGTCGATGATGTCCTGGAACGCTGCATCATCTCCGTCGTCTTCGACTCCCATGAGGAATGTCGTGTCGACCTTTTCGCCAATGATGACAATGTCGCACAGCTCGCCGGCATTGCCAAAGTCGCCCTCATCCTCGTCGTCGTCGTCTTCAAAGTCCACCTCAAACGGGCCTTGCAATCGCGGCACGACGCCGGGATGGGAAGGGCGAGAAAACACCTCGGCTGATGGACCATAGCCCGACCGGGTTGGCGACTCGACAACGGTCGGTTCCTGGCTGTCCAGCTGTGACATCCAGTCGAGCTGCTGCTGGGCCAGCTGCTTTGACCGCGGCGACACATCCGCGTCATCCTCGACAGCAGCCACGTTGGTGACAATGGCAACGGAGAGCGACGGGATGAGGGTTGGCGGCGGAGCCCAGCGCTTGGGCAGCAGCGGACAGAGCGCATACACATCGCCGCCAACCATGGCAATCCAGAGCGTCATGGACGACCAGCCGCCGGAGCTGCGGGGACCAAAGCTGGCTGCGGCCACCTCCATGTCGAAAAAGTCGGCCGAGTAGCCAGCATTGGTGTTTACGGACGCGCCAAAGTCTTGGTCCAGCCAAGTGCCGTCAGCCAGCTTCTTGACGTCGATGGACAGGGCCGTCGAGTCGAAAGACCAGCGGTCGATGGGCGAGATCTCCCAGAGCCGAACGACAGCATCACGGGTGACGGTGACGATAGCCGAGCCGTTGACACCCAGCGGATGCCACAGAGCAGAGACCACGGGCGCACGCGTGGTGACATGGGTTGTGGGCCCGAGGGTGAAGTATCGAGTCTTGAGGTACACTTCTGTGTCGTCGGTGGCCGCAAGATGGGACGGGTCTGGCAGTATGCAGATGTGGACGGTGTGGGCAGTCAGGATGGCCATGTAGTTGTTGTGGGGAGAGACGACAAGCTGGCGGATGTCGTCAGCCACAGGCGGCTTGAGAATCTAGCATCGACGTGAGCACAAGAGCACAAGAGCAGGCTCTGACCGACCGGGACAAGACTCACCCTATAAACAGGTCGTGAACGGGAGACACCATTAGTGATGTTCATGACACTGCTCTGGCCATCGTGCGTCGCCTCCCAAGCGCTCTTGGTGGAGACGAGATCGGTCCATCGGATCTCCTTCCCAATGGCAACAAAGACCTCGGTGCCACGCCTTGCTATGGTCCTCTGGGGGCCTGCAGCAGGGGCAGTCTGCTTCTTCCGGGGGCTCGCCGTCGACGAGACGAAGGGGGAGGACTTTGCTGCAGAGACGGGCGCCGAGAAGAGGGTGTGGCCGTCGGGGAATTCTGCAGACAGCCAAGCCGGTGTGTAGGCCCTGATCTTGGGCATGGCGGACACTGCCGCTTGGGCGGGTGAGAAGAGAGATATAGAGGTGAAGCAAAAGCGTGAAGGAAGAGGAGGCAGAGCTCCGTCTCCGGCCGCAAGCAGAGACAGGAGTCGTCAAAAGGCAGGCAGTACGTGTCGCAGGGTACTGGGTGCGCTCGGCGACAGAAATCGACGGGAGATGGGATGGCGGTGGCCGCAGGGGCATGTGTTCGTCGTGCAGTCGAGGCAAAAGAGGCCGTCTCGCCGCTGCTCGTTTTTTTCGGGGCTGCCAATATTTTGCAGGGCGCGTCGTCCCAGCAAAGCGCGGCTCCGTTCCTGGATATGGCCCAAGCTCCCTGTCTCACCGCCCGGCGACGTACTGCCGTTTCTGGTAGCCGCCAACTTTTGCGCTCCCTTTTTCCAAGCATCGAATGCAGCGGTGGCGTCAACACGACCACGGAAACGAGCGAGATGGCCATGATGCAGGAAGCACGCAGTACGGTCGAGCGCCTGGACAGGCCGAGTGCCTACTTCAACAACAAGGTTTGACGTGCCCCCTTTTCCCTGTTCTTTCTTGTGGTGGCCGTCCCTCGACTCACCTCGTTCCATCAGAAACGGCGCAGAGACAATCATGGCCGTGGCGATGATGAAGTCCCCGAGAAGCCCCAGACGATCGACGACCCGCTGCGCAACGCGACGACGCTCTACGTCGGCAACCTGTAAGATTTCGGCTTTCTAACGAGGACGGTTGCCCTTGTGTTGGGACGCGCCCGGCTGACACGCGAGTAGTTCGTTCTACACGACCGAGGAGCAGGTGTACGAGCTGTTTTCCAAGTGTGGCGAGATCAAGCGTCTGGTCATGGGCCTCGACCGCTTCAACAAGACGCCCTGCGGCTTCTGCTTCGTCGAGTATTACACGCACCAGGACGCGCTCGACTGCATGAAGTACATTGGCGGCACCAAGCTGGATGAACGCATCATCCGCACCGATCTAGACCCGGGATTCGAGGAGGGCCGGCAGTACGGCCGTGGCCGGTCAGGCGGCCAGGTGCGCGACGAATACCGCGACGACTACGACGAGGGGCGCGGCGGCCTCGGACGTGCGCTGCAGGCCGAGCAGCGGGCTGAGCGCGAACGCGAGCAGGAGCGCGAGAATGAACGCCGTGAGCGTGACCAGCGCGAACGCGAGCGGGAACGCGGCGAGCGAGGTGGTGGCCGAGACAGGGACGGAGACCGGGACAGAGATAACGGCTTTGACATCCGGTGAGACGTCCGACAGGTGGGAAAACAGCACGTGTGCGTGCATAGGGACCATGAGCTGGACAGGAACGCTGGCCAGTATCGATTGTATTCAGGGAGTTCAGAGTCACGGGATGTATGGCAGTGAATTGACGGAACAAGGGAAGCCATATTTGCTATATCGTACAAGAGGCCAACAGGCAACGTGCATCTCAGTAGCCGGGAGGGTTGATTCTCTGCGACACGCGCGTCCACTTGGGCAGTTCTGGCCGCGTTAGCAAAGTGCTCGTCCGTCTCTAGCCAACACCAGCCAGCCGGAGGGGGCGGCCTACTGTGGATGCTCTTCCGGTACCGCTTGGCCTTGCGGTCAAAGAGCGAGTATTTGTCGCGCGGCAGCATCTCCTTCTCGGTCGGCATCTGCGCCTTCCACAGCTCGAGCGCCTTGAGCGTCGTGCCCTGCTTCTCGAGCGCCTTGTCGACCGTCGCGATGACGGTGTCGACGGCGCGCAGACGCATGCGCTGCCGGGCCTTTTGGAAGCGGGAGAGGCGCCACGGGTTTTTCCTGCAGACCGGTCGGTTAGCCCAACAACACCGAGGCCGCCGGAGAGACGCTATGCTTGCCATAAAAGACCGCCGCTCAGCGGAGCGGTCACACGGAAGGGGCCCAGACCAAACATTCTGACGTGGACGTGGCGTGCGGTTGTTTGGCCGTTCACCAGAGAGCGTCGTCCAAATTTTTGAGGCTCCAGATTTCACATGTGGAGCAGAGCCGCTTCCACTTGGGCCAATCCGCTGTCGAGATGGCTCAGCGCAAGACACGACCAATGCCCTGCAAACTGATAGCCTGCTTGGCCTCTTTCTTCCATTTATCCATCAGCATCGCGTAGAGTCAACGGCTGTTCAGCTAGAAGCCGTCCCCAAACGGAGCCTGGGGATTCCAGTACACAGAGAAACGAGTACTCTGTCTACCGAGCACGTGACCCGCTTCCGTTCGGACAGTTGCATATTGAAGGCTAATGCGTGTTCTCCCACTGGCTAAACGCAATACCTCGCTCTTGCTACGACGAGCAGACGACAGCCGCCGCGACGCCAGCCACAAGTACGATTCAAAGGACACCCCAACCGATACGAGACATCAGCCCTTCTAGGACCAAGGGAGAACACGAGGCGGCATCGGTCTCTCCACCCGGGAGGAGAGCCTAGCCGACAAGAAGAGCACCGTAACATTGAGAGGACAACGCCTCTCCCTTTATCATCCAACATGTCCTACTACTTTGCCATTGTCGGCACCCAGGACAACCCGCTCTTCGAGTACGACTTTGGCACGTCCAAGCAGGGCGGCGATGGCCTGGCGCACTTTTCCGAGCAGGCGCGCCATCTGAACCAATTCATCGCGCACAGCAGCCTCGATGTCGTCGAGGAAGTACTATGGGGGACCGGTCAGATGTGAGTCCCTCCTGGCTTTCCCTTTCCCCCTTTCCCCCCTTTTGCACTTGGAGGCCCAACACACCGCTACCCTGCGCAGAACCGGACTGACGCAAAATCCGTTGTTAGGTACCTCAAGTGCGTAGACAAGTTCTTCCAGAACTACGTCTCCTGCTTCGTCACGGGTGCCAACACAAAATTCCTCCTCCTCCACACGCCATCTTCCGTCGCAAACGTCTACACCCCCGGCATCAACGGAGGCCTAACTGCGGGCAGCAGCTCTTCTGCGGCTTCCGTCTCGTCGCGCGCGTCCACATCTATCGGTGCCAACCCGACGAGTGCGGCTACCGAGGAGGCCGTCAAGAACTTCTTCTTTGAAGTATACGAGAGCTGGGTCAAAGCAACAATGAACCCCTTCTACAAGAACAATATGGAAATCAGCAGTCCAGTGTTCCGGGCACGCGTAGCCGCTGCTGGAAAGAAATATCTGTAACATAGCAAGAATAGAGGCAAAATCAACACATTGATGGTCTAGGAGTATCAGTCGGCGCCACTGGATAGCACCGCACAGGCTTGTCGGTATTGTCATGTTGTTATCATTGTATGGACAGACGCGTAGACTCTTGTGTCTTCGCAGTCCTGCACTCACTAAATCCGTGGAAACCACCCAACCTAAACGCCTCAATACAAAGATCTAGAGATCTGCCTGGATACCATCCTAATTCGAACCCAAAACCCACAGCCTTAGTGCTGTATTTAGCCACCGAAACCGTACAGAGTGCGGCCTTGGCGCTTGAGGGCGTAGACGACGTCCAGAGAAGTCACAGTCTTGCGTTTAGCGTGTTCGGTGTAGGTGACGGCGTCACGGATGACACCCTCAAGGAACGACTTGAGCACACCGCGGGTCTCTTCGTAGATGACTGTTGATGTTGTTAGAGCGCATCAGGGGACATGTGGAAGAGAATAGACATACGAGCCGAAATACGCTTCACGCCGCCACGACGCGCAAGACGGCGGATAGCGGGCTTCGTGATGCCCTGAATGTTGTCTCGCAAAATTTTGCGGTGGCGCTTGGCACCGCCCTTTCCAAGACCCTTGCCGCCCTTTCCACCTGTAGAGAAAAATGGTCAGAATATGCACATGATTTTGCTTGACAAGTGGATGATGCAAGGCTGTGATGTTGTGGACAGGTGATGTCACCACGCGGCTTATAGAAGGCTGAGGCTGAGGCCAACAAACAATACACCGTGTCCCGACATCGCCACAAGGTCGCGATGGGAGAGGCCATCGGAAGAGAGAAGAGATACTTACGTCCAGTCATCTTGAATAAAAGGTAGTGAGGTAGAAGATGTTGCGTAAAGTGTGAATGTATGGACACGACGTGATGCACGACGATGAGTGTATTTCTGGTGGGTGGGTGTGTTGGGAGGAAAGAAGAGAAAGAGAGGGGAGAGAGGCGAGAAGAAATACGGGCGATTTAAGGCGAAAGGATCAGAACAGAAATAAGGGGGAACAGGCAACAAAGGGCTGCCGAAGGGGAATACTGGCGCAGTACACAGCTAGGAAGCGCCTGCCTGCACTGTACGCAGGCTGAGCCAGGGGCGGATTGACTGATCGGAAGCCGACGTTGAGAGCGCTAGTCCGGATTGGGAGCCAATGTGCTGTGTGCGGCTTTATTATCAGTTTGCTGCACCTTCTGCCTGACTTGTTGCTGCTGATTTGGCAAAATATGGGGTCGTTTTGGCGTCGCGGTTTCCCGGCAGGAGTGACGGCTTTCTTTGCGGGCAAATCGGACAGCAATCAACAGCGCAGCCGTTGCCAATTTTCTGACCAATCAAAAAAATGGCAAAAGGACCATTGCTTGCGTTGGCGCTAGCCGCTTTGTGTTGGAAGACCTGGCCCACATTTCGTGCACGTGATGCAGTCGCGTGTGGCGAGTCGCGACTCGAACAACACACTTTTGATGCAAGCTTCAAGATCAAGACTGTCTGTTTGTCCGGAGTACGTAGTACAGGACCGTCCCTCGACACTGCCCCGGACTCCATTTTCGACGCACCTTTAGCGTAGCATCAACAGCCTTGCTTCCACGAGCAGTGCATCCACACAGCCACGGACACCATTCGCAGTTCCACACGAGGCATTGGGACAGATGCCTTTAAAATACTCATTATCTTGCAGGACTTTGTGCAAAGACCATTCGACTGTGCCTCCCCATCCCCTCGCCCTGTTTCTCTATCTATCGTACAAAAAAGTCGTGTTCGCAAGGCTGCCAGAAGAGAGCCGCCCTTTTTCTCCAATGCCCTATCGTCATCCACCAATCTGTGCATTCCCAAACTCCAATGCCAATGCTGCGTGTCGTGCAGGTCCCGTAGGACCCTGTGCCAGGCATCCTGCCCAGCTTTGCCCAGACAGAAACCGCGTGAAAAACAAATGCTCCCCCAAGACGCAAGACGTTGCAATACCACCCGCCTTTCCCGCGCAAAAGTACAACACAACCCAGAAAATAGAAAACAGAAAAACAGCAGCCACGGCCTGGAGCATGGGGCGGTGCTTCTCACATTGTGCTAGTTGCCGGTAGCAAAGGTTCGATTATGTAAGCCCAGCAATGTGCCAGTCATCAATCCTCATAATGCCATGTACTCTTCAAGCCCATCTTCATCGTCTTCCAGGCTCCCTATCGCCTGCTTGATTTTCTGGCTCGCCTGGACATGTTGGTCAGTTCATGCTTCGTTTCCTACAACCAGGAACAGACTCTCTGTGGCTTACCTTGGGATCGAGGCTGAGCGCAATAGTGAAATGGCGCACAGCCGCGCTCTTGTCGTTGAGCGTCTTGTACAGCTTCCCCAGCAAAAAGTGCACTGCCGCTTCGTCTGGGGCGAGATCCTTGAGGATCATCAACTCTTGCTGTGCGGCCTGCAACTGGCCGAGAGCAAGCAGAGCTCTGGCCTTGCGAAACCGCGTCTGTGCAGCTCGTGGTGCCAGGTCGGTAGCCTTGATGAAATACTGCAGTGCCGGCACGATCTGCTTCTGCCGCTCAAGCACCTTGCCAATGCAGCAGATAAGCACCGCGTTGGTCGGATGGATGACGGACGCGATATGGTAGTGCTCGTAGGCCTTGTCAAAGTTGCCCAGCTTCTCGTACACCCGTCCGATACCGTAATAGGCATTGTAGTGTCGCCTGTCAGCAGCGACTGCCTGTCGGTAGGCCGTCAAGGCCTTGTCGTACTCCTCGTTCAGCACGTGCTCGTGGCCCTGGAGCGTGTACGCATAGGCAAACTTGGGCTTCAGCTGCGTTGCCCGCCGGAAACAGCGAAGCGCCTGTTCGTGGTCCTGTGCCAGCGACCACGCATTTCCCAGAGCACACCAGGCCTGTGCCGAAGTCCATGCTGCGTCGACCAGCTCGTGAGCCAGGAAGGACAGGTCGGTTTCGCGCTTGAGGAACCACAGGATGGTCGAGTATACCTCCATGTCGTCGAGCCGCGTCGGTGCCAACACTCGCACCCGTCTGAAGCATGTTTCAGCTTCAGCGTAGGCCGCCAGCTCGTACTGTGCGCGGCCCATCTGCGCCTGCACCCACGGCGTGTCGTTGTGGGCGCGAGGCAGCGAGTTGAAGGCCACCAGCGCCTCGGAGCACTGAAACTGCGCGAGCGCCAAGTACCCGCTGCCCAGCTTCTTCACCAGCTCCAAGACCCAGCGCAGGGCCTCCTCGGTCTTGGCAGAGTCGGCTTCTGCCATCTGTCGGTGCAGCTGTGCCAGAGGCGGCATAGACATCGGTAGCGACGACGCTGAAGGGGCTGGCTGGGGTGGTGCTGCTGCTTCCCGGATTCGCGGTGCCTCCATCGGGTCGACATCCATCCCGCCATCGTCCACCGGCTTCCGGTTGCCACTAACCACCCGCCCAACGGTCGAGCCGCCTGATTCTGGGCGGACTATGCGGGAAATAGGCGGCCGGGCCTTTTTCAGTTCGCGTGTTGCCCCTGCGCCCAAGGGAGCAGCTCCAGCGTTTGTCTTACCCCCTGAAGCCTTGAACATGTTCAAGCGGGCACTTCGCCGCTGCGGCACCCCGGATTCGTCTGTCGACTGAGCATGTCTTGGGGCCACCGGATGGCCTGAAGCCGTCCGCTTTCTCTCCGCGGTCGATGTTGCTATTATCGATGGGTGACCCGTCGTCATGGAGGTCGACACAGCCGATGCTGTCGCGCCGCCATTAGTTGCACTTGCCGTCGACCGTAACATAGACGAGGTCTGGTCCGCTGCCGAAGGCTCTAGGCCGCCATCTGGAGGAGGCTTCCCTCTCCGTGTCGATGTTCCCAGACGATACATAATCTTGGATGGCGCTCCTGGCGCCTGCTGTCGGTGTTGCTGCTGCTGTTGCTGCTGCTGCTGGGGGTCCACGAAGCTCGAATCGGCCACAGGCGGCGGCATGCCCGCCCGTCTCCGAAGCGGTGCTTGTGGCGGCTCTTGCTGTGTGCCAGGCGGCGTCGCCATGCCATCCATAGGTTGGTTTCCAGCCGTGCTGCCAGCGGCGACTCGCGATCGGGCCGCGAATATTCTTGCCATGAAGTCGTTCTCCTCAGTTTCGGCAACGCTGGCAGGGTTACTCGGTTGATACGTCGCAGGGCCGCGCTGTGGAGGATGTGGCTGTTGCTGTGGTTGTTGATGGTCGAAAGGATCGCTCAAGTCATGCATGGCTGCCGCTCTGCCCGCTGGTCGCTTAGTCGGAAGCTGTTTTTCTGCAAGCAGCCCTGCCATCTCAGCGGCGTCGCCTACGGCTTCTTGTTCGAAACAACGTAAGAGGGAGTCGTTGACTCGGAATGTGTTCGGCACCCGTATGTTGACGCCCATGTCACAGAGCTCAATAAAGGCATCCCACATCAGGGGATTCGTCCTCAGCGCGTCTTCAAAGTGGAAGGCTGCCTTCTTTCGGTCGTCCATTCCGCGACAAAGCTTTCCCAGAAGACAGTTGACAACAGAAGCATCGGGGTATATAGTACGTGAGGTTGCCGTATGTTTGCCGAGATGGGACTTGTGCAGCCACAGCCCCTTGGCCTTCTCGAGAGCATATACGCCATCACGGAAGCGCTCGAGGGCCAGGCAGCTTTGTGCAAAGATAAAGGCACAGCCCAAGTGTAAGCCCCGGTAGCCCAGCGGTTTGCTGACTTCGTATGCGGACCTGTTGTCGCCCAGTCGCAGGTGGCTGAGGGCGAGCAGAAACGTCGACTCGTTCGACCGAGGATCGTGAGCCAGAAGCCTCTCGGAAAAGAACAACGAGTTGTCCCATGAGCCGTTGTCCAGATGGTAGTAGATGGTTTGCCTCAGCAGGTTTGCCACGGCGGCGCTGTTCGGGGCCATGGTGACAGCCGGTGTCTGGCTCGTTCGGCGGCGGTGATTCGTGGTATAGAAGGTAGCTTGTCGTCGACTACCGGCATGGGTGATCCATGAAAATGTGGTCTCGGTTTCGAGGAACGATGTGGTGACGGCAACGTTGTATACTCGTGGGCGAAAGCAGTTGTCGTTCTCAGATCGTTTTCAGTTTGCGGTTCACTCGCGCTTTGTGTCCGCCAACAATGCCTAGGCTATTGAGGGGGTGAGATCGTCCTAGAGGCCTCTATCTGTATCCCTTCAACACTGACACAGGGCACCAATGAGCACCATGCTCGAGCGTCTGGAGACGATCAAAGTCTAGCAAAAGAAGCAAATGAGCGGCAAGAAGAAAGACGCGCAACACTCGCGGGCCAACGAGCGTCCGGGCTTCTTCCGTGTAGAAAAAGAATATCGGGGGCGGAGAGCAGAAGGAGGAGGGGGAGAACGACCGGCGGGAGGCGTGTCCTCGTGTGTCGTAATGTTTGGCGACGAGTGGCGGCAACCTAATGAGCTTCTCTGTTTTGCGATGTTGTGAGTATCCGTCCAAGCCGTGTTCTGATTGGCTGTGGGGCACCTCAATTCTTCGGCCAAGTGATCCCCAGCAACACAACCCCACTCCTATTCGCTCCTTTGGTACTGTGTACCCGCAGTACGGAAAAGGGTGCAACAGGTACAAGCGTACTTTTCGCGACACATTTCTTTTTGCGTTCTTTTAGCATCAACGTCTTTTGCACCCACCCGCCTTCTAATAGCCATTCCCGGACGCCGCACGAATCTCCCCTCTCGCAGAATCTGTCATAATGGCGCAGAAGGCAAAGAAGGACAGGGCCAAGGCGAACACCGCCTCCCTCAACAGCCTGCACATTGTTGCACTCGCCGTGAACGTGGCCTTTCTGGCGTTCTACTCGTTCTTCCGATCCCGCTCGCTGGTTCTCTACCTCGTCCTGTCCATCCCCAGTTTCATCTCCGAGTTTATGCTGGAGCGCACCGGACGGCCGACCTTTGACCCCACCACCGGCTCGCTCCGGTCGTCTGGCGAGGATCTGAGTGCTGCCGGCCTGACTGAGTACATGTTCGACGTCATCTGGGTCACGTGGGGCACGGTGATACTTGTGATCCTCTTTGGCAACAAGCTGTGGCTGGTCTGGGCCATCGTCCCGGCCTACGGCGCCTACAAAGCCTATGGTCTACTGGGCATGACCCGGCAGATGGCCGGCCTGCAGGGAATGGCCAACAACAACACCCCGTCATCCGCCAGTGCGGGTGGCAACAGAAAACAGCGACGGGCGGCTTAGGCTAGCAGAGCGGACAGTCGGGAGACAACAAGGAACAGAAAATGATATATACGGTCTCCATTCCCCCGTCTCCACTACAAAACGATCTGGCTCTCGTGCGTGTGACATGGTGGCTCTGCTGTCCACGCCTTCAACAGTGCTGGGCTTGCATCGCGGACCAGGACGTGGACGTGCTCAAGCTGGCGCACGCTCTGCAGCTGGGCCCAGTTCTTGAACCACAACACACGGCTGTCGCCGTCGACAAGGTCGATCTGATCGGCAAAATAACGCTTCACAAACTCGGCCACTCGCGCGCGGCTCTCGGGCGTCATATCTCCCGTCTCCGGATCGGTTGGGATCATGCTGCGGGTCCAGACGACGATGTGGGTGATGTCTGGCGTCAGGCCGTAGGGCCAGTCGTTGAGCAAGACCTGGTAGTCGCTCGGGTGCACGAAAGGTGTGGTCGACGTCGGGACATAGGGCGGACTGCCCCAGGCCTTGGGCAGCCGGTGAGCGATGAGATAGTTGGTGGTCGAGCCGTATTCGGCCTTTGTGTCGGCAGTCCACTTCATGTACCGTCGCAGATCAGACGGTCTTCTCCGGAGAACAGCCAGGTCATTGGCCTCTACTCAATTAGCCGGGATTTGGGGCCGAAAACGGCAGATGAGCTTTTTGATCTCACCGACGATTGTCTTCAGCTCAGCCCAGTCGTGCAGGACACATTCTTCGTCCGTCTGCGTGAGGACCCACCGATCCGTATCAGTCAGCGGGAACGGGCTGTCTTCCGCAGCCGCAGGAGCCATGGTCTACAGAGTGTCCGTCCTTCTGCGATCTGTGTCGGGGATTGTGAGCTCCAAGGAGCCAAGACCGCCGATTGGACCAATCTGTGGACACGATTCGCCAGCAGCGGCACAGTGTAAAAACGCCGGGTTCGTGAGCGGCACAGTAGCAGTGGCAGTTCAATCAGGCTAGACTGCAGCGGCTCGCTGCCATGCCGAATAGCGCGAGTTTCCTCCGAAAAAGAATAGGAAAATAAGAACAAGAATCCTCCGTATGTCCTGGATGAAAACCTGGGCGACCCCTCTTCCGAACCAGCCTTTTTTGTCTCGTGCACCCAGATCCCAACGGCCGCGAGCCAATTGATGCACCAGGACACCACACCGAGCAGCTCTCGTTGCGCCTCACAATGACCGACTTCCTCACGCGTCGGTTCGTCGACGGGGTCTACATTCCCGCCGGCCTGCTCATCTTTGGCGTCTTCATCGTCAAGCGGGAGTTCACCCTCTACGCCGTGACGCTCGCCCTGATCATGGGCGCCGGCAAGGTCTTTTCGATGCGTATGTGGCACCATTGAAGTTTCCGCTCTCTGCCCTCTGCTCTCTGCTCTCTGCTAACCTGCCAGTGCCCAAAAAGGTCCTCGACCCCGTCAAGTTCCAGCAGTTCGAGCTCAAGGAGAAGACGATCATCTCGCACAACGTGGCCATGTGGGTTTTGTTCTGCGCGGCTGTCTGTCCCGGAAGACGGTGGGGTTTCCCTGCTGACACGTCTAACCTTTCAGCTATCGCTTCAAGCTGCCGAGTCCGAGCCACATTCTCGGCCTGCCCATCGGCCAGCACATCTCCATTGGCGCAGACTTGCCCGACGCCGACGGCAACGTCAAGTCTGTCCTGCGCTCCTACACGCCCATCAGCGGCGACCACCAGCCGGGCTACTTTGACCTGCTCATCAAGTCGTACCCGCAGGGCAACATCAGCAAGCACCTCGCCACGCTCGCCGTCGGCCAGACCATCCGCGTCAAGGGCCCCAAGGGCGCCTTTGTCTACACGCCCAACATGGTTCGCCACTTTGGCATGGTCGCTGGCGGCACCGGCATCACGCCCATGCTGCAGGTCATCCGCGCCATTGTGCGCGGCCGCTCTGCCGGCGACAAGACCGAGGTCGACCTCATCTTTGCCAATGTCACCCCCCAGGACATCCTGCTCAAGGAGGACCTCGACGCCCTCGTGCAGGAGGACAAGGGCATCCGGGTGCACTACGTCCTCGACCGGCCTCCTGATGGCTGGACTGGTGGCGTCGGCTATGTCACCGCCGACATGGTTTCGGTAAGTCTCATCCTACAAGCGCTGCTTGCCGCTCTGTCGTGCTGCCATCCTCGTGCTGACTTGACTCTCTTTTAGAAATGGCTGCCCAAGGCTGCTCCCGACGTCAAGATCCTGCTCTGCGGCCCACCTCCCATGATCTCCGGCCTCAAGAAGACCGCCGAAAGCCTTGGCTTCACCAAGGCCCGGCCTGTGAGCAAGCTGGAGGACCAGGTGTTTGCTTTCTAGACGCATAGACCTCCCACCACCCCCAAGCCATGCGCTGTGCCATATAAGAAGCGCCGCCTGAATAGATAGCGGTAAACAGGCCATATACGCACGTTTTCTACAACGTGAACAGGAAGTGTACTCTTTACGAGCGAAAATAACAAAAGTTGATCTGATTTCGGGTATACATCCGTCCTTTGCTATGCATGTAGAGGCACCAGCAGCTATTGCGTCTTCTTCTCGGTCACGGCTGTCTCTGGCTTTGGCAGCCGGCCATATCCAGCTTTGCGATAGACTGCTAGCAGCTTCCATAACACCCAAGTAAATCCAAGAAGCACAACGGCAGCAGTGCCGAAATTGACCTTGTCCATTCTGCTAGAGTCGAGTACAGGCACGCGGACTGCCATCTTCAAGCGGTCTGACGAGGGCAAGGACGCCTTGTTGGACGCCAGAAGCGGGTTGGGTGGCACATGCCAGAACTCTGTTCGCGGCCCAAAGAGCCCGTCGTAGCCAAGGTTCACGCGATCAAACGGGTTGGTTGAAAACTTGGTGCCGTCTTCGGCTGCACAGGCCCAGAACACGACCGGGTACGGAAGTTCAGCGGTGCTGTAGCCGCCGGCCGCTGGCTGGAGATAGCGGAGGTGCAGAGGGACCTCGGCAGTCCAAGTCTGGGCTTGCTGCTCTGCAGGCGGCGAGAGCTCCAACAGGATGGCCGAACCCCAGCTGCTGACAGCATAGTCGGGGGCCTCTAGGTCGACCGGCTGCGTGGTATGACGCAGAGCTGTCAGGTTTTTGGACGCAAGGAACAGAGGGTCGCTGAGCTGGTATTTGTCGGCAAAGATATGCCGGGGTAGAGTCAGATAGGCATGCAGTTTGCATGAAGAAGACGAAAACCCGTCGTCTGCGCTGTCAGCCCGTGGCGGCGGATCAGAGGCGATGCGAAGTTGCAGCGCCGGGTGCAGACCAGAAGGCTGCAGAAAGTCGGAAGAAAAGGAGGCCCCTTTGGCATATCGGTGCCGCGAGGGAAAAGAGAACACGACCGGTGACGGATGGGCATCCTCGCCCAGGACTGCCACATGGCCAGCCATACCGAGTTCAAACGGCTCCAAGGTTGCCGGCGAATCACCCGACAAGATGCCCAGCTCCATACGAGAGCCCGGCTGGGTTGTTCCCTCGATCGTGCGTGCGGCCAGCGGCCAGAATGTAGTTACCTTCAACGCATGCGAGATGACATCGTAAGACAGGTCCACCGAGCTGGCGCCGTGCAGCAGGTCCACGTTGAAGGGACAGGGGATTCCATCGTTGCCAGGGCACCACTTGGACTCGACATAGTCGGCAAGACCGGAGAGGTCTTCCAGATCTGAGTAATAC
The DNA here is from genome assembly GCA_019925595.1 of Grosmannia huntii. Taxonomy (NCBI): domain Eukaryota; kingdom Fungi; phylum Ascomycota; class Sordariomycetes; order Ophiostomatales; family Ophiostomataceae; genus Grosmannia; species Grosmannia huntii. Next base: position 171,930 of record JADHKJ010000049.1, read on the forward strand.
TGGTAGCCAGCAGAATGAGAGAAGCGGCCGCCTCCAAGGACAGTGAAGGATTTCTAGAGGCCAGCAGGGTCAGCATGGATACACAGGCACGGGCGGGACGAGCTTACGCTGAGAGATCTGCAGTCGAGGCTGGGGCCAAAGACGGTCTGCAGAAGAGGGCAGATGACGTCCCTATGGTTTATAATTAGCATCGATCAGGGTCAGGATAGAGCTGCGGCTGTCCGGCCGTCTTCTTACCGGCTCTGTTCCGTAGCAGTCTGGGGCGTGTAAAAGACGTGGAGGCCAGGCGCTAGACGGGCATACAGCGGGCTGACGGTCTCAAAGGGCTGAGGGCTGGCCCAGCGAATGTGCAGCTCGTGCACGCCGTCGCCGAGGATGTGAGCTAGCTCTGCCGGTAATTGGTCCAGCGACAACGTGGCGCGATCCTCACGCGAAGCCTCGACGGTCGGACCCGTCAGTGATGGGCCCCTCAGGTGCAGCAGTGCCGGGTCGACGGGACGCTGTGGCCGAGGAAAGAAGGTGGTGCGCATGCGCATGGTGGCGATAGGAGGATGAGGCCTCGCGATCCCGCCGGGAGGGGAAACGAGGAAAGCGTGGTGGCCCGAAGAGGCAAGAAAGACAACTCGTAGCCAAGGCTTCACACAGCCACCTGTCGCATGGGTCGCATATGTCGTCTTGTCGCCGCCGTGGTGGTGGCCTTTGCGTCAGTCTCACGCAATGTCTTGGCCTTTTGCGTATGACCACGTTTGGGCAATTTTGATTTGGTAAGATCGCTCGCGGCCAGCTCTCCAGCCCTGTGCCACAGGCACCGGATGCCCCATAGCGGGGCTCTGACTGCTGTAGCGTAGCCCGTCCTTCCCCCTGGACAGGTGCCTGATCGGTTGACCGACTGGTGTTGATCCTTGCGCTAACCCGAATCTGCCACCGACTGCCAACAGAATCCACCCGCTGGCTCCGTCCATCGCGGCTGAAAGCCTTTTCATTGGCGGGGACGCCAAGTGCTAGCATGCTCTGCCAATGCCCTCGGAGGAAGGCACCCAAACGAGGCAGGAGCGTCAGTGGAGGGGCGACCAATGTGGCAGGAACAAACAGAGCAGTGCGGTATCTCCATGTCCTCCTTCCTCTCTTCGCGCCGACTTGTCCATGTCCTCTCCCGATTCTACTCTTCTCCGTCCGTCCCGGTTTTTTCTTTCTCTCCTACACCATCCAGCCTGCTGTGCCCTACCGCCCGCCCTGACCACGCCGTCCTCTTCTTGAACGGCGCATTCTCCTCGCCACTATCGATCTTGAACCGGCCATGCACGGACAGGCTTCCTAGTACGACTGCACCCGGTGATCTCGTCGTGCCAAATGCGCGTCTTGCTGTTATGTCATCGATACTTGCGTGGTGACCGAGGGCCCTCAAACCAGCATATCGTTAAAATAATACATCTCCACTAGTCTCCCCTGGGCCCGGATCGTCTGCGCTGATTTTATAAGAAACGCTGCCCCGAAGGAGAATGGGCGACCTCCAGCCTCCGTACCTGACCATCCGGTCATTCAGCGGCGGCAATGGAAGCAGGATGAATAGCGGTGGCGACGGAAACAGTCTGAGCAGCGCAGACTCTGTGGTACGGTACACAGAAGGACTCCTTTGCATGTCACGCTCTAACAGAAACAGTTTGCCTCGGCGAACGGCGACTACACAGTCCCTTCCACGACACATGATATCAGTCGTGCAAATTATCATGTCAAGCATCTGGACTTGTTTGCAAAGTCCCTCGAGGATGTATGTAGCCGAAGCGGGAAGAAATACTTCACCTACCTCTATGTCTGCACGTTGTACGTCGTCCTCGCGCTAACCTACGCTCCTGGTTCAAGTCGGCCAGCCGTGCCTTTCCCAATCGTGGCCGGTCACATCAACGGTACACCAAAGTCATGGCCCTACTTCTCCACTGGAAGTCGGACGATCTCTTTGTGCTGCCAGAACTCGAGGATCTGGAAAAATGCATGCGGGAAGACTATGGCTACGAGACCGACACCTTCCCCATCCCCTCGGAGAACGCCCATCTCGAGCTGATGTTGCGGTTGGGCGCCATGATCAAGGACCACGAATCGCCCGATACGCTTTTCGTCGTTTATTACGGCGGACATGCACGCATCGACGAGTCCAGGCAGAGTACCTGGTGTGCGTATGTTGCATGTGTTTTCGCAAACTCGGGTATCTATCTTGCTGATGATCTATATCTAGGACGCGGAACCCAAACTCTCCCTGGCTACAGTGAGTTTTAGTTTCGAGTGTTCACGCTCTCCGCCAGAAGGCGCCTGTGCTGATTGATTACAGATGGTCTGCCATTCAAACGCTCCTTGAGCGCTCAATGTCGGACACATTGATTCTCTTGGACTGCTGTGCCGGTGCGGCCAGCGCCACCTTCCCCAATGGAAAGAGCATCACCGAGACCATATCCGCATCTAGTTGGGACGCCATCGCACCAGATCCAGGCCGGTATTCTTTCACAAACGCCCTCATCGAGGTGCTGCAGGAGTGGCGCGTACGCACCTTCTCGGCCGCCATGTTACATGCAGAGGTTCTCGCACGGTTGAAACACCCTCGGCCCATCACCATCAACGGGAAGTTGTTTGAGGCTCGCTCGACCCCGGTACATTTCATGATGACATCAAACCACCGGGCGCCCAGCATTGAGATCGGTCGCATGGTTCCCAGACGCCAACAGCTGCCTTCTCCGCCGATGGACCATGCAAACTTGCTACCACCACCAGGAGGGCGTGGAACTTTGGGCACCCCGGTGAATGATCCAAACGAAGACACGCCACATGTCATGATCTCGCTCGCTCTAGAGGACGATCAAGATCTGGATATCAACGCCTGGGAGCAGTGGCTTGCCAGCTTTCCGGCTCTCGCCAAGTACGTCAAAGTCCAGGGTATATTCAAAAGCCACTCAACGCTGCTTCTGTTGTCTGTTCCCGTCATGGTTTGGGACCTACTTCCCGAAGACCGCGCCTGCTCGTTCGTGGCCTTTATCCGGTCCAATAATCTCTTAAAGGAAAAGGAGTGTGCTGCGCCAGCGGCGGTTTCCAACGCACAGAAGGTCGGCGACGACGATGCAGCTGCCGATTTCAATGACGATGTGGTGAGTGAGGACGAAAGCGAGGTCGAGTTCTTGGACAACGACACCGTGTCTGTCATTTCTGGAACCACCTTTACACCAACCGAGGGCCATGTGCCAAGCATCCGCATGAGCATTGCCAGCACAACTGTGGCGAGCCCGGATGATGCTATCTCTCACACGCCGTCAAGGGTGACGCCGACGCCATCGGTTGTCTCGAAACAGAACTCCTACCGCAGATTCACGGCCACTAATCCACGGTCGACTCTGGGAGCCGAGCATTCCAGCTCTCCGTCACATCAGAGCTTTTTGGGATTCAGTCAAAACCGCATCACCAAATCTTCCCTTGTCAGGCAGAGCGATACGTTCCAGCGTCACGAATCTAGCGGTTCGCTATCAAGGGCGATCGTGGCCAACCAGCAAAAAGCAGCACGCCGGACGACCTTTGACACTTTTGAAGACTTGCCTGACAGCCCGACCCTAGCAACGCATGTGGCCGACCGGTTAGAGGAGTATTTCCAGCGCGAGCCGAATCCCAGTGTTGGCATCACCGAGTTCTTTGCCTCTAACCTTGACGTCGAAACAAGAGACATCGATGTGAGTTGCGGTCTGTGCATACTGCTGCGTCTTTGTGACGGATGTACTGACTCGGATGACAGCTTTGGTTTCATCGTCGACGACAGCAAGAGTCGACCAGACTCAATCTCCAGAATCTCAGGATGGATAGCAACCTGGCGATGGAGAGCAGCGGTGGCTGCGGGGCCAAAATGATATTCCCAGGACACCTGAACAGGCTGCTCGACATATTTCCGCCAAATAAGTTGCTCTTTGTCGATCTACGATCTCCCACCGACTTTGACAAGTCGCACATCTATGGGGCTGTCAACCTGAGGGTCCCTGCGTCGTTTGTCGAGCAGAGCTACGATCTTATCAGCCTGGCCTTTACTGACGACCAAAGCCGCAGAACGTTTGCGAGGGGACCGTTGGCCCGTTGTGTGGTATTCTATGACCGAGTAGTCGAATTTGCATGGGAATGTCCGGTTGCCGATGCTCTGGTGCAGCAGCTGCGCGAGAGGGATAACTGGGATGGCGACTTCTATGTTCTGAAGGGCCATTATCGCGAGTTCTCGTCGTCCTTTGATAAATACATTACAGGCGATAGAATTACCCAAGCGGCCAAGGATTACGCCGATGGCCTTCGCCAACGCTTAGCTCCTTCAGCAGTAAGTTTTGTCGGACGTGAAGGCAAAGAAAGAGCAGCCGGCTGACGTTACTCGGCAGTACGAAATAGACATGATCGAGGAGCGATACTCGGAGTGGAAGACGCTGGTTGATGATGAGAGCCGGATGCAGCTGACCGATGCCACAAGCAAGCTGGACGGACAGAGGCAGGCCGTCGCCCAGCATCAGGCAGAACTCGAAGCGGAGTTGGAGAGCAGAAATCCGGTACTCTACCGCAAAGCTATGGGCCTACGGCCGGTGTCCCTGATGGGCTTACCGTCGATTGGTACACCTTCACATGCCGAGAAAGACCATCGAGCAGATCTCGCTGAGCCACTATCGCGCGGACTGCGGAAGATGCAGGGACAGCCATCATACAAGACAATGCCGGCTGCCTACGACAAGCTGGGTGAGCTTGCAGATGCATCGGCAGCTTCAGGGTCGGACGACTTTGACGAAATCGATCCCCGAGAAGAGCAGTTTCAGGACGATCCGGCCTTTCTGAAAGCTGGTGATTTCGGGGGCATGGGCATGGGCATGGGCAGGGGCAGGGGTAACAGCATGGAGTCGAGACGGGGTCGAGAGCGGTCATTTTGGAAGCGGCTGCGAACAACCAAGTGATGAAGCAGGGGAGCGATGCCGCATTTGCGTTCTATGGCCGCGTTGCGTTTCATACAATATGTGGATGGTCACTGCAGCTGCAGTAGTCAGAACCAGGGGCCTTTTGAGAGAACGTGTGCTGGCGCGCCGGAGACAAAAGGCCGGGTGTTTTGCTTCCTGGTGGTACTATGTAGTCTGCAGAGCGGCATCTTTCCGTTTCCCTGTTTTCCCACAAAAGGCGTTTTGGACAGATATGAACTGGGTAATGAGCGGGCATGATTTGGACGTTGCAGAGCAGCAGTAATGCATTTTGGTTGCAGGGGCCGATGATGAGATGTTTTACGCGTGCAGAAGGGGCACAATGTCGTGCAACTGAAGGTGGTTACATGGCCAGAAGTCCATATCAAAAGGTAACCCAGCATGAGCGGTGTGCAATTGGAGGAGGCACAAGGCGCGAAAGAAAAGACGGACGAGACAGGAGGGACAAGATGGATCATTCGGTTACGCTTGCTGGAGTCGGGTTGGCCAAGCCAGCCGGCGTCTCGATCTTCTCTGCGGAGACAAGCCGGCATATTGGCTGCTTGATGCGCGGCGTCCGATCGATGCAGTCAGGTTCTGAGTCAGGATACGGTTGGCCGTGGCGACGGCTTCGTCATGTTCTCTGTCATGGCAAGCGGTTGTCTGCACGTTTGGCGCTGTCAAGACAAGGTGTGGTCACAGGCCGAACAAGGCTCGCTTCCTTGGCTGTTGCCCGTCCGTAGCAGATCCTCGTCCCCGGCTTCTTCCCGAGCGCGATCGGGAAATGAGATGTGACAGGATCCTGCATGGCGCGGGAGCAACAGTGGAAAAAGAAAACAAAACGCCCAAAACGCCCAAAACGGAGGCGCCAACACGGGAAGGAATTAATATTAATAATAAACAACAAGATCTTACCAACAGCAAACTCCCCTCCAAAAAGGCCTCATTCTGTCGCTACGACTAGTTGCACACCCGCCCATTCGTGCGCATCGCAGTCAGACCGCCTGGTACGCGCAGATACTTGCGCCTTCATCGTGTCTCGTCTCGTTGCTTATTCTCTAGGGATGCACATTCTCGCTTCTCCTTTCTCTGCCTGCACCCCTTTCTTCTTTCTACAGCACATGGCATGTATTGCCATATCATGCTTTCTTTTTCTATTTTTGTCCTTTTCTTTCTTTTTCTCTTTTTTTTGTCTTTTTTTGTCTTTTTTATCTTTTCTTTTTTTATCTTTTTTCTCTTCTTCCCTTCCTCCTCCTCCTGGCCTCTTTTTCCTCTTTCCTTTTCCCTTTTTCCCCTTGCCCTGCGATCACACGCCCCAGCCGCCACCCTTTGGAGGCTGGCAAGGTGTCGTCACTACGGCTACTCGCCATGAATCTTGCTCGCTCGCTCGCCCTTTGCGTATCCCTCGCGCCTCTTACTCCGACTTCCGCCATTTTTCCCTTTCTGAAAGTCCCCTGCGTTGACACTAATGGGACACACACACGACACTGGTGTGGCCAGCCGGCTCCAGCCTGTCATAGGAACGACTTTAAACGGCCTCTCGGCCTGCATGGCATCTAGAGTGCGCGGAATTGGTCTACCTGTTTCGTGTTTGTGCACATGATGGGCTCCTTGGCCGTCAGCTCGTGTGATCTACATGCCAAAGGCTTCTAGTAGGAAGACGGGTCCAATGAGAGGCTCTGCACAATGCGCGTAGTGGCCAGAGCCGCGTCCTGCCTCCTGCAGACATGGCTCGATGATTGTCCGGGCTAAGCCGGCCATTGATGGAGGACCCTCTCCAAAACAAGGAAGAGCAGGGAAGAGGATACCTCGCCTACTCCGTGGGCTAACACACACTAAGATGCGTCTATCAAGCCATCTAGCCTTCCCCAGGCCTGCCAGTTTAAATCCGAGGGTTTGCCGGCTCGTACCTCCGAGAATGCCGCTGCCAAGTCGCTATGCCAGAACGGTCTAGAGAGACGGTGACACAAGTCGAGCAGCCTTGTAGCAAAGGGGCCGGTCGTCTAATCAGTCCGTAGCCTCGGGTCGAGGAGCCGACAAAGAAAAGCCCTTTGTCCAGGCCTCCGCTGACGTTGGCATCGGCTGTCCACCGGACAAGCTCCTGTCAGCTAAGCTTGCCATGAAAGACGCCCCCGTAAACTTGTTTCCAGCAACTTTATATCGCTAGTGTGACAACAAGCGCATCGTGTTGGTGGCACCCAGATGATCGTGGCCAAGGCCTAGACAAAGAGGAGAGAACCGGCCGCTTGGCCGGGTGGAATAGAAGCTCTGACATGGAAACCGTGGCAAGGCGCAGTCGATCCGTTCTGGCCGCAGCCGCCTGATCCGCACACATGAGGACAAGGCAGCCGCTGCATAGCGTCAGATTGTTATTGTCCCGCCCAACGACAGCCAATTGTCAGCAACGTCTGGAGTACTTCTGTTCTTCGCCTCGGCAGAAGACCTTCTGTGCAACAGTGCAACAGCGAATCTTGCTTTGCTCGACACGAGAATCTTTTGCATATGTACGTCCGCCATGTGTGTCTCGCGTTGAGCACCTGCTCTCTTCCAGCCGCTCGGACGAATCGATCTGCCGGTCCAACAGCGCCAGACTCAACATATTGCGATGGAGGCAGTGCAAAGAGGGGGGGTCTCAGCGCAATGCAGGGACACAGCAGGACACTAGTGGGTGTACAACCAGGGGAACTGGCATTGCATATATAGCATCGTATTTCTTCAGTTCCGGCGACGAGCAGTTGTTAGCTCGTGATTTGACAGCTGTGCTGGTCAGCTGTGAGGTACGTCTGTGTGCGACCTGGTTGCAGTGGGCGACGGCGCCGGAACGGCAGTTCCAGTGACCAGATCGACTAGCGCAGTTCGTTTCCACGGGAGGCGGGTGTGTGTGATGAGTCGGGGTGTTTGTGCATACGTGTTCGTGTGCATTTGTGTGACAGACCGCCATCCCCACAGCTCGATGCCTCTTTGGGCGGCACGCGGACAGCAAAGTAGACAGCAGACAGCAGACATCAGACAGCAGTCGGATAGGTAGACTGGATCCAGACCGCAATCCAGATACGGCGCGGCCTTGTCGTAGAGCGCATGAACGATCCGGCCGTTTCGTTCCCAAGGTCAGACATCGGCACCCCAGACCGGACAATCAGCGTGGCGTCAATGGTGTCACGTCTCGTATATTAGTGCAGTCCTCCGGAACGGCCTTGTGAGAGCGAGCCTGTGATGCTAGCAACGATGAGATGTGCATTCGCCGATCAGTTTCGAAATCGACAGCAATGCCACTGCTATCTAGCTGGCCTCCAGTGCAGCGGTCGACAGCTCGTGGTCACCGATGCACCACAGCTGTTCGGCGACTTTTGGCCTGCTTGATCTGCCCAGTTTCTCTAAAAGAACTGTGCATTAGCGGACAGCTAGCTGCAGCGCTTGTCGGGCAGAACGGTGGCGGCCCAGAGAATCCCGAGGATGCGGTTGTGGCATTGGCATTGACGTTGGCCTGGGCCTGGCTTTCTCCCCGCCACTGGCTACTGTACATACACTGTGAGGACTGGATTGGAAATTGATTTTGACATCTCCGGGAGCTTCTCCGTACTTGACGAGGGACTGGAATGTCCCCCTGGTAGAGAATGAGTCAAACAAGCACTGGTTGAAGGAATGTGCTCGTGTGCGTGATCGGTTCCCAGCCCCGGACGTCCTATTCCCAGCGACTGCAGGTATCGCCGAGAGATGGAAGAGAGTACTTGTCGGCGGGACTTGACGAACAGACAGGAATGGTGGAGAATGAGGTGCTGCAGGGTCCGGACAGGATAAAGTCGGACCAATTGCATTCCGGTGAGTGGGCCCGTTCATTGCAGTTCTTCCAGTATTTTTTGCAGGGCCTCGATGCTGAAGTCAGACACTACAGCACACGGCTCGGCGGCACTTCCCTCCCCCCCTCTTCTCTCTCCCTCGACTTGACAGTGTCACGCAAGCTTTTCGATGGTGGATGCAAGAACCGAGGCTGGGCTAGAAGCCGGCCATCAGTCCGGAGAGCGTGCGTCTCCTCTCTTCTCCCTCTCTTCTCCGCCATCTTGTTCTGTAACGTTGCTGGCAGTACTCGTAGATAATATGTTCGAGAGACCGCTGAGGAGCGAGGCTATGCCTCTTTGCTGGCATCGGCTGTTGATCCATCGCGAGCATCGCCATTGTGCCAGGTGACGAGCAACAACGTGCAGTTAGTTGTCAAGAACGAAACAAGGTCTAGCACAGGCAAATCCCCACCCACCGCTTTACGAGGGGGGACCCAGCGTCGATCGGGTTAGGGACGGGCGCTAACACGCCACTCAAACCAGTCTTTTCCCGGGTTGCCCTGTGTCAATCTCAGCTGAAGAGACCGGGGAAGGATGGGTGATGGTCCCGTGGGAAAAAGGGTGTGTTGCGTGTTATCTTGCCAGAGGTGCCAGAGCAGCGTGTCTGCGCCCCTCCCCCTTGTCCATCTCCATCATGCAGCACACACCGGAGTGGACTGACCGAGAGGCGAGCGACCCTGGCTTCTTTGTCTCCGGCGTGCCGCATGCAGAGCTCCATAATCAGCCGAAAGGATATCCGTCTGTCTAGGCAAGCGACCGCTTCATCCACCGCCGAGAAGCTCGACGGAGATCGGGACATTTGCTCGAGACATGCTTGAGGGTTAGGGCAAAGGCAAAAAGGAGGAAAGGGACGGAAGATGAAATGATCGAGACAAGGGTAGCGAATGCTGCTGGGCCCGGTTTGAGTACATTACTCCGTACTAGACCAGCCATTGCACATCCATGACTTTCCTTTCAGGGATGATCTGATGGCCCTCAAACTCGATCCGAGCGGGACCGAGTCCGGAAGCACCAGCTGGTGTCCTGGATCCCTTGCTGCAGCCGAAACAGCAGGTGCATGCGTGGACGGCCGGTGGTCTGTGTTTCTGTGTTTCTGTGTTTCTGTTTTCTGTTTTCTGTTTTCTGTTTTCTGTTTTCTGTTTTTCTGCTTTTCTGTGCTTGTCTATTTGTCGTTTTGTCTTTTCGGCGGCTTCGTCCTTTTCTGTTGTGGTCCTTCGGCCGGTCCGCAGGCCGGATCCTACCTTGGCTGATGCAGGCAGAGGAAATGAGGGCGGAACCAGACAGAACGAAAATAGAAATCTTGCTCGTCTCTCGCGATCTCATCTTTGTCGTTTCAGGAGGAAGAGCCGCCGTTTGGCGTTTAGGCCATTCTAGAGTTGGCAGGTGGGCTGAAGGGCCCCTCTCGCCCCTGCTCTCCCGTCGCCAATCAGCCTGGTTCCGCGTCCCGCTCAGACGCTATGTAAGATTTGACCCTGGCTGCGCCTTCCTGTTTGCACGCATCTGCTTTTCTAGCCTGTTTCTGCTCGTACGAGAAGGGACGCGTTCCTACGGCTTTCATTGTTTCATACCGGGACTTCTGTTTACTGCATATTGCCGACAAAGACTGATGGCGACGACAGACAGCAGAAATCGAAAGGAACGCAAGACGACAAGGATGCCGAGGACGAGACCAGGGGTGTTTCCGGTCTGAGCTGCAAGTACATACCCGTACTGCAAAACGTCCCGGAGAGCCCAGGGGACTGCATGCACAGAAACATGTGGTGCTCGTTGTTGTGCTCCTCCGAGTGGTATATGAGTACATGTGCAGACCCATACGGCAGCTGGCCGTCCGTCCATTTGCTGTCGATTCCAGCGTGGCCTGCAGGGTTCCCCTGCCTTGCCCTGCTTGTCTTGCTGCCCAGCATTGTTGTCTTCGTCAGTGAGACAGGGAGTTTGGACTTACTCTGGACTGCTTTGCTTCCTTTTGGCGGGTCCTGCATCTTCTGACCTGCTGGCTGACCTACGACCTGGACTGGTATGCCCTGCTTCTTCGGCCTCTGATCTATCCTGGCTGCCACGACATCACCAGACCGGCCAGGCTGTTGGTGGCGGCCGCTGGACGCTGGCCGCGTCGGGCTGTCCGCATCGCCCAGGTTCGTCGACATGGCGGTGGGTCTTCAGTGCGACGGCGCAAGAACTGGGGCCTCTGTGCAAGCAAATGCTGTACCGACTATTCTGTGCAAAGCAATCCTGGTATGGGGCCTTTCCGCTGCTCACCGGCTTTAGTCAGCAATTTACCACTCTTTCCGTCTGGACTCTGTTTTGCTGCTTTGCCTCGTCTGTTGTCTTCCCTCTGTTGTATCTCTTCACCTTCTGCTTCTCCTTTCTTGTCTCTCCTGTCTCTCCTGTCTCCCCTCTCTCTCCTCTCCTCTCCTGTCTCCCCTCTCTCCTCTCTTGTCTTTCCCTCTCTCTCCCCTCTTTTGTCCCCTCTCTCCTCTCTCCTCTCTCCTCTCTTCTCTCTCCTCATTCCTCTCTCCTCTCTTTCCTCCCCCCATCCCCTCTTCCCTCTCTCCTCTCCCCCATCCCTCCCCTCTGTAATCGTATGAGCTCTGCTGGCGTCCAGTTCACTGGGGCACACATCCCTGACGCCTGCTAGGGCTTCTTCCGGCGGGCTATGCACGAAACACGCACGTATGGATGGACACACACCACATTCCCGTACTCCCCAGTAACACCCTCAAGACTCGCTGGCATGGGTCCCTCGATCCCGCTGTCGTCCCCCTTCTCTCCCCCGGTCTTCTCTATCCCCCATCCCTTTCCTCGTCTTCTCTCGTCTGCTACCTCTCAACAAGCCTCCGAAGAAGGCTGGAGGCTAAAGAGATGCGTCTCGCGTGTCTGTCTTTCGAGCTCCTCCCTGACCGGGACCTACGCAATTCCTCAGTAAACCACACCCCCCCCCTTCTCCACTCTCCACTAGAAGCACGACACCACTAGGCCAACACCATACTATGTACGAAGAAAATACCTTGCTAGCGTTCAGGTAGGTACGGTAAGACGTCGGTCCCTCTCCCGCACGTCTGACTTGGATCAGGGCCTACCTGGTTGCAGCCTAGCTGGGGCCATGACTACCAGGGCGATCCGCAGAACACCCACTACCCTCTTCTGGCTGTTGCAATGAGCACCTCCTGCTTATAGGTACTACAGAGTACTTCCGATTTGCCTTTTCTGGGGGGGGGGGGGGGGGGGGGGGCCGGGGGGGGGGGGGGGGGGGGGGGGGGGGGGGGGGGCGGGGGCCCAGCGCCGCACGACGTGCTGGAGGCGGTGGCGCGGCTCAAGACGATCGAGGAGCGCACACGCGAGTACAACACGCTGTTCTGGCAGCAGCGGGCGGCCGAGGAGGACAGA